>APFE030497274.1:269412-301313 GCA_000404065.3 Pinus taeda | reverse complement strand
GAGACAACGTGGCTGGTCTACGTGAAAGGGCATCTGCTACCACGTTGTTCTTACCCTTGACATACTCAATGTCAAAGTGATATGCTTGGATCTTACTGATCCACTTCTGCTGCCTCTCCTGTAGCTGCTTCTGCTCCAAAAAGAACCTGAGGCTGTTGTGATTAGTCCTCACCCTGAACTTGTTACCCACTAAATATTGCCGGAACTTGGCCAATGCATGCATGATGGCCAACATCTCCTTGTTGTATATAGAATACAACCTCTCGTGCGGAAGGAGCTTCTGGCTCTCATAGGTTATAAGGTGACCTCCCTGCATCAATACTGCGCCGATCCCCTCTCTCGACACATCACACTCCAAAACAAATGGCTGCGTAAAATCTGGCAATGCAAGCACTGGGCAACTGCTCATAACCTCCTTGAGCCTGTCAAAGTCTTGTTGTGCTGTATCCGACCAACTGAATGCCCCCTTCCTCGTCAGATCTGTCAGGGGTGCAGCAAGCTGTGAGAAACTCTTGACGAACTTCCGGTAGTAAGTACAAATGCCAATGAATCCTCAGAGTTCTGTCACGTTCCTCAGCTCCGGCCATTCTCTGATGGCCCTAATCTTCTCCTCGTGGACTCTCACTCCGTCCACCCCTATGATGTGTCCCAAGTACAACATCTCCGTCAACCCAAACTCACACTTGGAGAGTTTGGCACAGAACTGCTGCTCCTGCAAGATGCTCAACATTGTCTCAATATGCTGGAGATGCTCCTCCCAAGTCCTGCTGTAAATGAGGATATTGTTAAAGAATACCAACACAAACTTTCTCAAGTGACTGCGGAAGATGTGATTTATACAGGACTGGAATGTAGCTGGGGCGTTGGTTAGCCCGAAGGGCATCACCAAAAACTCAAAGTGCCCAGAATGGCACCTAAAGGCGGTCTTGTGAATGTCCTGCTCCCTCACGCGAATCTGATGGTACCCAGATCTCAAATCGATCTTTGAGAAGAACCGTGCTCCTCTCAACTCATCCATCAATTCATCGATCCTGGGTATGGGGTACCTGTTCTTCAGTGTCTTTTTGTTCAGGGCCCTGTAGTCAATGCATATCCTCAATGTGCCGTCCTTCTTCTTCACCAACACCATGGAAGAAGCAAAAGGACTCGTGCTCGGCCGAATGTGCCTAAGAGGCAGCAACTCCTGAATGTCCTGCTCAATCTCATCCCGATAGGCCTTGGGATGCCTATACGGGGTAGTAATCACTGCCTGTATGCCCTGCTCAAGCTCAATGGTGTGCTCAAACCCCCGGTCCGATGGCTGTCTCGGTGGAATCTCCCCAAACACTATGGCATACCGGTCAAGGATGGACTGTGTCTCTGGATGTACCGTCCGACTTGTAATCGCTGCCTCTGATGCACGCAACTCCACTGCCCGCTCTACATCTCCCTTCCAGAAGATTGCCTCCATCCGATGAGCCGAAACAGTCTGAGGCGGATATGTGTGCTGTCCCCGTATCTTCTCATGCCTCCCTGTCTCCTCATCATCCCACTCCATCTCTAGGGTCTTCTAATCCGTCGTGACCTTCCCTAGAGTGATGAGCCACTGAACACCCAGTATCATGTTGGTGTCCGGAATATCGACCACGAAAAAGTGGTTAGTCAATGTGTAGGTGCCCATCGTCACTGATTGCTTTGGAACATAATGAGCACACATCATGGTTTGATCTCCTGGGACCATAACTGAAAACCCATTGAAGCTCTCTATTTGTATACCTCTTCGCTCAACCATCTGTGCATCGATGAAGTTGTGGGTTGCCCCACTGTCAACCAAAACTGATACTCGCTGGCCACGTATTGTCCCCCGTACGCGTAGTGTCAAATACTTGGGAACTCCTCACAATGTTGCAAGGGCCCCTTCGGTAGGTGCAAAAGCTGAACCACCTACTGCTGGCGGTGGAGGTGGCAAAGGACCCTGCACAACATGACTATCTACTGCCTCCACATCATCCTCCTCATACTCTTCCCCGCTGTTCTCGGAGAAGACCTCAATAAAATGTGCTTTTCCAGCAGCACATCTATGTCCCGATGCCCACGACTCCTGATAGGTGAAGCACAACCACTTCTTCTTCAGCTCCCTCCTGGCATCATCATCAATCTGTGCTCGTCCTGGATTCCCCTTTGGAGGTGGAATCCTCACATCCTTCCCCTTAGACTGGAAAGTCTGTCTCTGGGGGGGTAAGGTGTCCGGGTCCTAGGTAAGACATCCTGTAAATCTCGGGTCATGCTAATAGCATCCTGGAGTGTGGCTGGTCTGGTGGATCGGACTAAACCCTGAAGTGGCTCTACTAACCCCTCAACGTACATGTAAATCCTCCGTGCCGTGGATAGATCTGGCACCATCACTTAAACCCTCAAGAAGTCTGCAATGTAGGTCTTTGGGCTCCCAGTCTGTTTGAGCCTCGTCAACTCAACAAAGTGCTGCTTTGGATCCCTCTGGTCAAACCTCTCTATCAATCTCCTGGTGAACTCGACATATGTCGTCACTGTGGAGTGTCCGAGTGTAACCATCCCATGAAACCACCAATCCTGGGCCTCACCATCCAAATGTAATGTTGCCACCTTGATGGCCTCTGTCTCCGACATCTGGTTAAGATGGAAATAAATGTCTAACTTCTCCACCTAAGACTTTGCCGAACTGTTTGATGAACCATCAAACGTAGGCAAGTGGAATCTACTAGCTGCATGGTGAGTGTCACCACCATGATAATGCCGGTATCCTCTATGATGGTCGCGGGGTCTACTATCCCGCTGGAGATGAACAAAGTCTCTGAATGAGAGAGCGTCCCTGAACTCCTGCCCATAGGCCTGGTACTCTGTAAAATAATCGTCCATATGACCGGGCTCTGCCTCCTGCTGGGCTCCGGCCCCCGTGTCTGCTCCTAAGAAAGTGGGCATGGTAGAGCGTGTAGGGGCATGCGAGGCCACCTGTTGCGTAGTATCATGCTGCTCTGGCAAATGGTGGGATGCACCCAATCCCTCACCAACCTAGAAAACCCGTGGGCTCTCACGCTGTCTAGCCTCTACTGCCGTGAATCTCTGCCCCATCACCTCAATCTGCCTCGACAGATCTTGCATTGATTTGAGGAGCATATCCGCAAATCTCTTCTCGTCCTCGTCTGCCATCGGATCCTTCTGCTCTGCGTCCACCATAGGCTTCTCCTGTTCTGCGTCCTCTACTCGAACACAATCTCCCTTTCTGTAGGTGTTCTCCAACCTACACTTAATGTCTCTGTATTTCCTACCTCTATAATAGATGTAGGGTTTCTTCCTCGGTGTCATAGACTGTTAGCTCCATAGGCTGAGCTAGATCTATGCTCTGATACCACTATAATATCTCGTTTCAGAGATATTTGCCAAACCCCAGTAAACTCCAACCAAATATGTACAAATGATATAATAACCGGGAAGCTCAAAATGATAAAAATAACAGTGGTGCAATATATAATAATATAAACATGAAATATAAGCAAATACTCAAGAAATGCAGAGAGAAATGCTAAGCCATTTTATTATATTGAGCAATAGAATGAGTACAGGAGGTGATGCGAAAGATGGCACCTCTACTTGCACAAGGCAAGTGAAGAAATACACTCAGAATAGCAAAGGAATGGCCTCTCTCTGAACTGCGTCCAAGCTGCTGGAGAACTGCCGTGTAGCTGCTGCTTCTGGAAATCAAATGAGAATTTGGGGCTGTTCCCCTCAGAAAATGTTGAAACTCTGGTATCAGACTCTGCTCAAGAAACCCAGAAAAACCCAGAAAGCTTTTCTAAAATGGTTGACCCCCGAAAATCACCCCTTTGGCGATCTGCGTAGTCCCTCAAAGCTTTGCACTGCCACGGAAATAAACCCACCAAAATCCTGCCTGAAACTCAGCCAAAGTCCTCCCGTATGCAAGCGCTGATCCTCCTGCTCAATCTCCCAGCTCAAATCCTCCACAAACCCTCAATCTAGAACTCCTGCCAGAAAGAAATGTGTCATCCCTCTCAAGACTGCGCAATCATCGAAATGCTCAATCCCCCTGCCAGAATGCTGATGAAACTACTGCAAAAATACTGATGGAAATACCTTGCCCAAGCAGGCACTCGAAGTCCCTCGGTGCTAAGGGTGAGATCTCTGAACGGAGACACTCAATGCACTAAACAGTGCTGCAGACTAGCTAAACAGCCAGCGTGCTCTAAGTCGAAGTGACTAGCTCAAATGCACATAATCGAATGCCAAAATGAGGAGGCTTCTCTCTCCTTTATAGCGTTTGCGTCTCTCAATCCCAAGGCCTACCTCCTCCAACGTAATTCCTCTCTTGCCACGTGTTTCTTTCCTTCTGCGCAATCCCTCCAAGTGTCTGCGTGGGCTCCATCTCTGCGTGCCCCCTTTGGCCCCCTTGGCTCCCCTTTAAGTCACAACGTTGTGCTACTAGGAAGTGACTTTATTCTAAAAGTGAGTTATGTCACCCTTTACTCACCTTTTTATTCATAACTAACTATAGAAGGCAAAATCAAGCAAAATCGAATATTCCAATTAGCCTGGCTAATTAGGAATATTACATTCCCAAAGAGTCCGGAGGAGAAGTAGTGGAGAGGGCTGATATAAGATAATATTCCTTTTGCTTATCAGAAACAACATTTGATTCTTCATACCTGGAGTTCCTTGCTTTCTTGAAGAGTCGGCCATTTCCTTGATGACTTGCATTCCTTTTTCCTTTGACATTGTACCTGTCATTCCTTCAATCATTGAAGATGCCCTTGGAATGATTGCTATCATCATCAAGTGATGTGTCCCTTCTATTCAGACACTCCCTCGCATAATGGCCAAACTTATTACAAGCAAAGGCGCCTTTCCTTCCACCCTTAGTGTATTTGTTCTTTGTGGAAGTTGGTGCATTTGATGGAGGCTCAGGGATTTTACCTTTCATGTAATCCAACGTTTCTTGCTCTTCCAATGTTAGATTCAAAGACATCTTCCATCCATGATAGACATTTTATGGAGCTTGTCTTCAGCCGGGAAGAGGGATGAGGAACCCATTGAGCCTTTGACGTTGCCCAACTGCCTTTGGTGATTGCTTTTTCACTCTTGCTTGGGCTTTTTCTTTGCCTCAGCTCTGATATCAGGTTAATTTTAGGTATGTTCTATGCTTAGAGCAATTTACTTCAATTTTTCCGTATTAGCTCATTATCAATTCTAGATTAGCAATCACATCAACATGATAGTAAAGTGCAGATAGAACATAAACATAAACATTAGAAAACAAGCCAAGACAAGAGGACACAAGATGTGGTGCTAGCCAGAGACAAACCCCAATGTGGGGAAACCCTTGATCAATTCTTCTTATATTCTTCAATAGTTCAGCAAAGAGAGAGATAGTACAAGTACATAAATTTGAGATTTTATGACAACAGTAGCAAGATCATCATTCCACTAATGATGATAGTTCTGATGTAATCCTGAATTGCAATGACAATCTTCAACCAATGATAATACTGTAGAATGTCCCTTGACAACGAAAAGCTGCTTATTTGATGGGGGCACCTGTGGCTGTACTAATCTTCCTTCATAATTTCCCAACCATCCAGTAGAAAATCTCTAAGAAACCCTTGCTATGATGCTATGGCCTATGGCCTAACACATAGCAACACAAAAGTAAATGTCCTTATAACAGATATATAATCATCATCAATGCTTCAGAATATTAGCATCCAATGTACATTTGAAGCCAGCCAGCCCTACAAGGTCTGAGATAAATCTGAGTGCAGACTCCTTCACCACACAGGTTTACCTTATGACTGTGACTTCTACTTGCAAGCATTCCCATACCTGGAACAACCTTTCTCATAGTACTAACATCTACAGTCAACGAGCTATCACCTACAACTATCTGACTATGCTTATTCTTGATGTGCTGAAGCTTCCTTTGGTTGTGACTTAGCAACCCTTCTAGCTGTGGAATCTTGACAGTTCATAGGTCTTCCATTAGCCTGTGGCCAGACCACCTCATAGCAGCTAAGGCTTCTTCTTTCAGCAAATAATGGTTTCTTCTAGGCCTGCGTTTAGGGAATGTTTAGGACAGCAAATAGGAGCCTCTTCTTAGGTCTCCTTCACTATGGTTAGGACAGTGGCTAGATGCTCCCTTTTGTTGTGGATTAAAGACTCCCCTTGACTGCATATACGTGCCTCCTTTTGCAGCATATAAAACACTCATTGACTGTGTCCTAGGGCACCCTTAAATGTTGCGGTTTAGGAGACCCCTCTAGCAGCTATGAGTCTCCTTAGATAGCATGTAAGGGTCACCCTTAACTGTGGATTAGATCACCGTTGAGGACTGCGGCTAGGGCAGCATAGAGGCCTCTTGAGACTGTGGATTAGGGGACTGCGTCTAGGGATAGGACAGTGGCCAGATCTCTATGGCTAAGACTCTTCCTTACTGCGGCTAGGGTAAGGTTAGATCCCTTCCTTTAGGACTGCGTATGGGAGCCTTCTAGGATAGCGAATAGGGTCTCTTCTAGACCTGCGTTTAGATCTCTCCTTGCTGCGTTATGGAAGCCTCCTTCACTGCGTTAAAGCCTCTCCTTCATGACAACATTAAGGTCTAGGGCATCTCCTCTAGGGCAGCGTATAGACCTTCTCTTCTAGGCCTCTCTTTCCACTAAAACCCAAACGAGTGGAGAGAGGGAGCACAAGAGATGAGCGGCCAAATGACTTGAAGGCCACCTCTATTTATGGTAAAACGTTGAGGACAAGTGGGGTTAATTTGGTTGCTGGCCGACCTTGACGAATTGTCACATAACACAAATAAATTCATATCTCCATGAATGCATGTCGAAATTGGTGATCTTTAGATCAATCCTGCGCCTCTCGACGAGAGGAATCCAAGAAAAATATCAGCTGCCATGAATAAGATGACCCACATGGAGTTTGGCCCTAGTTGCCAATTTTAACATTAATAGTTAGGTAGATGGGAGTTACGTAATGCACACCTCCTCCCCTACTATTTAATGAGACATTGCGTAATTTAATGATATAAATGAATTCATTCTTTGTCATTTGAAGGTGTATTCCTGTCCATGCTTTTATGTGTAGAAGAAACATGGTATTATAGTGATGGTGAAGGTGAAGGAGCAGAGGGACTATTGTGAACATAGAAGGGATTGAGACATTGCTCACACACAAATGGATAGATGATTTCATAGATAATTTTTTTTCGTTGATGGAATAAGAATTTTGTACCACTTGTAAGAAGTGAGTGGGGTTGTAGGGAGTTATTGTTGTTGTTGCCTCAAAATCTAGGTCTTGTAGAGGGGTGCTCTACAAGGCAAGCACTAGACTAAGTGACAACAATGAGGTGTGGCCCATTGTCACCATTGCCACTATCCTTGCTCTTTATGGACTTTCATCAATGGGAAGCTTCCCAACAGATAGGTCACCTATGAAAGGTATTGTAGGCTTAAAGGTTTAAGGTGACACTAGAGGGTACTAAAGGATGACTCTGCTTAAGTACAAGGCTTAACCAAGGATAATAACGCAATTCACATGCTCTAGAAAGGCCTAATTAGGGCACACTAGACCTAGGGCTTGAGAAATAGTTTGCAAAAATGGATAATCCTAAGGTCAATATGCCAAGAAAGGTTTCCCACAATGAATATGATCAAGCCAATAACATATGCAACCTTCAAAATGTCCTCAAGTTGAAGCTTAACAAGACTAGGGTTTTCCTAGGGCAAGAGAATTAGGGCCTTCAATGGATAGATTAGCGACCATAAAAGGTTAATTTTGAGGCAACCAAGTCTTCTCTTGTTGTTGAATCCTTCTGCCACCCTAAATCGTCTTTCTAAGCCAATTCACTATAAGCCCTAGTTAGTTTTGAAGAATCATGGTAATTGAAGATTAAAGTTGATTCCCCTTACTTGATAATTACTTGTGAACTTGGTTGGCTTCTTATTAAATTCTTTGTGTTCTTTTTCTTCATTAAGCAATTACTGAAATATAAATATAAAGATCAAAAGAGATGACAAGCACAAGATACATGCTCCACGCCAGGGCAAAACCCCACCAAGGGGGAATAATCATCAATCCTTTTCTTATAGAGTTGAAATAAATCCAAGTCAAATACATATATTTCAGTTCCTTCCATTGCCGAGTCAACCCTCCAATTCTCCATTCCACACAAGGGAACATACCATTGACCAACTTGTCCTATCACAAGAAATCATGCCTTTAACCAACTCGCTATGTTATCATAAAAAGGCTTGCATACCAACAAAGGGATACATCATAGAAGGCTCACTTATTACTATATAAATATACCATATCTCCAAAGAAGGCTGGCATATCTCCACATACATACACCATAGAAAATACATCATAGTAGGCTCACAATTTATCATAGAGAACAAATCCAAATTTCCTCTACCACCAAGATCTGAATGACTTATAGAAAATCCAAACAGGATGCCAAATGGAGGAGTACTTATGTCAATATATAGTTGATTCCTTATGTGAATGGGAGCTATTACCCACCATCTGTGGGTGACACCCATAGGAGATTTTTCTCCTAGATTGTCTTCAGCCGGCAACCAACAACCCCTTACAGCCATCAGATAGCTCAATGTGCCACCATCTCCACCGCTTGAGCCAACCATTACATGCCCTCGCCCATCTGTTATGATTGTATGTTTGAAGGTGGGCCTTCCAACCCTAAAGGTATGGCTTTCATTATGTAGTTGGATATTTTTTCTTATTATGGACACATTTGGACATGGATTACCTGGGGGATTCGACAGAAAGAATGGGCTTGGTCTATACTCTTGGTCCCTTGTCCAACTTGATTGTTAACCTTTATCCTAGTCCCATGTGTGAAAATTTATGAATCTAACAACTCATAAATCCTATTGCATTAAACTGACTTGCATTGCCTACTTGTATTTTTCATTTAACAAGTTATTTTAAAAAAATATTTAGAAAATATTAATGCAAATACACTGCTGCCTACACCAATATATAGATCAAGTACTGAAAAATAAATGAGACAATCATGCAAAGGACACACTTATTTTTGAACTAAACATCCCCGGAAAATCCCAGTGTGGGAAAATCAGTGCAACAAATATGAGGGTTTTATTATTAAGAAGATTTCTGAATACAACTAGGGTGCCAAATCTAGCTCACCCAACAGAGAATAAACCCGGCAGAAGTACCTATATCCGGAGAAAGATATTTTGGTGAATCCAACAATTGGATGAACATGTTGAAATTTCTAAGTATTACTCGTTAGATATTTTATTTGTATTCTCTGGTTTATTTCGCCTACTTGTTTAATTACTAACAAGTTATTTAACCATATAAACACTGAAATAAACACAACACAGTCTCAACCATCTACAAATCAACCGCTGAAGAAATAGATAAACACACAAGGGATGCCGTTATATTTGGACAATTGTGCCCGGAAAAACCCAACTTGGGAAAACCAGTGCAACATTTCTGAGCGTTTTTATTATTAAGCATCTTTTCTGAGTGCATTGGGTGCCAAATTGGCTCACCCGACAGAGACAAAAAAATTTGGCAGTAATACCTCTCTTTGAAAGCAGATATTCTGAAAGTTTGTCCCACGAAACCCTCTCAAGCACAATCTAAAGCGCTGCGTCAGCCTGAAACCCTCTGCGTCAGCCCTCTGAGGCTCTGCGCAGCCTCTCTGGCTCTCTGTGTCACTTCTGCACCCTCTGCATGGATGACACAGGCCCTTTTGTCCTATTCGTAGTCACTGTTGGCGTCAGCATGGCTCCCTTTGGCTTTGCGTCTGCCTCTCTACCTTTGCGTTGGTCTTCCAACGCTATCTCTGCCTCTTTGCCTCGTACTCACTGCCCCTCGCTGCAACTCTGATCACTGATTCAATTTCTCTTAGCAAACCCCGCTCTAGAAAATCAAATGACTGATCGCTCTGGTGTATCTCCAACTGATCCTCAAGCCTCCTCTTATACTTTTTCTATTGAGTTTTCAACGACCGAGATTACATCTCTAATCAACGGCTAAGATTAGATTTGGCTTGATCCATGTCCTTTAGAACCTTCTAACCCATCTTTATATTAATACCCATTAATATTTTATTTTTCCTAAGTTTAGACTTAGGAACTCCATTAAAAATATTAATTATTTTAATATCTCCTTAATCAGGTAGAATTTTCCCAAACTATTTATGGGTCTTGGAGATCTCATGCGCTTTAGCCTCTCCACCAATTTTCACCGCTAGAGAACATCCGATGCTACCCCAAATCAACACTCCCTTTTAGCGAGGAATGTGCTCTAGTAATACTCCACCATTGAGCATCACCCTGATTATACGGCACCAGTAATTGTGCTGATACTAGGCCTCCCCACCGAACATCCTCTGCACTGCTGCCCATGGGTCTGCCACTGCCATTGCTACATCTATACGACAACTCCCTTTGCATCTGTGCTGCTGCTGGTCCTTTCTCCCAACACTGCATCTGCACTGTAGTTCTCTCTCATCATGTTGCATCGTGCTATTGCTACTGCTACTGCGCTGCAACTCAGTTGTTGAGAAGTAAGTAATTTATTCACCCAAATATTGATTTCCTTGCTAGTCTAGAAACCCTCTCGATGCTGAAGCTCTCTCTGCCACTATCCTGTGCTCCCTCTGCTGCCTCTGCGCCTCAGTGCTTGTGAGAAACCTTGTGTAGGATAATACTATAACAAGCATTTGTTGCATTCCTATACTCCATTACAAAAGTATTATGCTTATTTCGTAGTGTCATTTGGGCATCTTTTATTCTCATTGAAAGCAATATCATTTGCTTTTTTTTGTCAATTTTATTGGGTTTCCTTGTAGGGATTATTGCACCTAAATTTTACAATTCTTGGGAATTCTTTTTATTGTCTAATTTGTTGCGTGAATTATATTTGATGATACCATATTATTTCATATTGTTAATGTCTCAATGTTTTTATCAATTTAGCAATGTACGTGATTTTATGTATGCCTATATGGTTATTGCCAATAATGATATGGTTTTCATGGCCCCTACTCTTCCATTATCTGTTCCAAAAATGTAGTATATTCAAGATTTCATGAATCTTAATAGGCTACATTCGTTTCACTTCTTTCTCCATCTATCCAACCATTTAATATACAAAAACACTTATGGAGCATGTAGTGGCAACATACATCTGCAAGATCAAAGATATCTCTAGTGTGCTTTTGTGTATACATATGTTTGAAAATTTCTTGGTTTAGATGTGGTTGCAAAGACAAACTTGCTTCAAATATAGTGTATTGAAGTCTTCCTTATCCTTTGAACTTTTGTGCTTGTGCAGTTTTTGTAATGCTTGCCTACATTGTGGTTAGTTAGATATATTTTATGGGAGAACTTTTTTCCTATAAGATTCATGGAGAAAATTGTATCCATTATTTGAAAAAGTTCTATTCCTTTTCTTCCCTTGTTTAAGTATTCAATTTAAATAATCTTATAATGCTGAAGTTATTATTTGAAGATTGAATCTTCATTCTTCACTTGCTATGCAGAATCCTATTTCCACAGAAAAAGTTCTTGATGAAGAGGGTTGGCTTGACACAGGGGACATAGGATGGCTTGTGCCTCAGTCATCAATAGGTGCTGCTCGTCATTGTGGAGGAATGCTAGTGCTTGAAGGTCGTGCAAAAGATACTATTGTACTTTCTACTGGTATGGAAACTCTTGATTACACTTCTAAGCATGCATTTCACATCTCGTCGATCATTTTTAAAAGCTGATTTATCAATTACATTTTATGTGATTATGAACCATATGTAATACCCCAATTTTAATTCCCACATTATTATTTTGGATGTATATGATGAATGGCTAAAATTTGAACGATGTAATACATAAGATTGTACATTCGATGATAATAAAAAAAATACATTAAAGTTGATTTATCAGTTACATTTTATGTGATTATGAACTATATGTAATACCCCAGTTTTAATTCCCACATTATTATTTTGGATGTATATGATGAATGGCTAAAAGTTGAACGATGTAATACATAAGATTGTACATTGGATGATAATAAAAAAATACATTGTAGGCTATAGAATAGGACTAAAGATGTGTCCATTAGGTTGTGAGGAGGGGAAGCTGCAAAATTCCAACTGTAATGTCCCCGATCATTTGAGCATTGAAGTATCACTCTTGCTTGCCTAAGTGTCCCCTTTACACTAGCAAGAGGGAAAAAATAAGGAGACTAGGGAGTTTTTCCCAACCCACCCTTATAATATTAATAAATAAAAATGGGTACATAATTATTAATTAAAAAGGGGGAAATCATTATTATTAAAAGGAGGGTAAAAGTGATTTCATCAATTAAATTAAAAAGGGGAGTTCTAGAAGCTTGGAGAAGATTCAATGAAGCCTTATAAAAGGAGATCGATGGCAACTTATCATTCATTATATCTTGGTAGCTTTCTCTTGTATTCTGACATTGGTTCAATGGAGTCAAGATTTGAGGGTTTTAGGCAGAATCCTCTCACTGGTTTCGGTGGACACTATTGCCACCCTAGCTGGTTCATCCAATTTTGATGGACATTTTGCCACCCTAGTTGGTATTTTTCCATTGATTATCTTTAGAGGTTATTGGAGACAACTCTTCAGGAGCTCTAAGGAGATTTATTGCAGAAGAGTTATTCCCATAGGGCCGAATGCTCCAACCATTATTTTCACCATAAGAGGCTGAATTATCATCCTTCCTGAACAATGTTTGAGGGTTAATATTCACTGTGACAGGGGCTGAATTTCTTTCTCAGGAAGGCCGAATTGCTATGGCATTAGTTCTTATTTCAGGAGGTCAAATTTCATCTTAAACATGATCATTTCCTGTAGGTGAAATTATTATTAAGGAAGCTGGATTCATCTCTGAAATTGAGGTCGATTTGCATCAGTATTCAAGGGTCGAATTTATCGATTGAGTCAGGGTTTCTTTCTCTATTGATCTGGTTGAGTGCACTTCAGATTCTGGGCATAATCAATCCCCTTGACAGGCCGAGTCACGCTTTATTGAGGGCTGAAACTTTCCCATATTGGGAGGCAAATTTCTCCTGTTAGTAAGGAGGCAAAATTTCAAATTGATGTGGGCTGAAAGCTATTAATCCAGAGGGGCTGAGAGCACCATTTATCAGAGTCAGAGAAAATTAGTTATCATAGAGGCCGAGTACACCAGTAATTAAAGGTTGACTTGTTGAGTATAATTTTTGAGGGCCGAGTTACTGCTTCATTGATTATCTCAGGAGACTGATCTATTGTTAGAGGTTGAGTTTCTTCAATTAGGAGGCTGATATTATCATTTCCCTTGAGGGACCAATTTGTATCAATCTGAGGACCACAATCTTGCTTTCTTTGGAGATCGATTGGTTAAAAAATCTGTGGTTAGGTTGCCCAGTTTGGATGACAATTTCTCAAAGGGGTCGAGCTGCTTTTGCTTTATTTCCATAGGGATGAGTACATATCTTCACTGGGGAGACTGAGTGAAATCATTTTCAGAAATCCAGGTAGGTTCTCTCTCCGGATGCTATCCCTGCTCCTCAAATGCAAGAAATCTCCTCAATCGAATTTCCTCTCGAGAACTTCTCACTTCAGAAAATCGATTTCTTGATCTCTCTTGGCGTGTTTTCCAAATGACCCTCAAGCCCCTTCTTATATCTTCCTGAAGGACAACCAACGACCTCTAGATTAAATCCTAATCAAAGGCTCAAATCGTTTTGACTTGATCTCCGTCCTTTTCTAGAAGTTACACCCACAATTAAATTAATACTCATTAATATTTTAATTCTCCTAAGTTTAGACTTGAATTCCATTAAAAAATATTAATTATTTTAATAAAATTGTCTCTGGGTGGAATTTCCCAAAACGGTTTCTAGGTTCTTTGGAATGCATATGCCCAAGCCTCCCTGCAAAATTTGAGGCCTAGAGCACATCCGATGCTACCCCAAATCAACAAGCAATACAGTTGCAGCAACAACGCTGTAGTTGGTGGACAACATGTCAGACATTAGCAATGCAGAGGACGATGTTATGAAGTCAGGGTGATGCTTTAGTGGGAGGCATTGCTAGAGCACATTCCTCGCTAAGGGGGAGTGTTGTCTTCTAGTAGCATCAGATGTGCTCTAGGTCTCAAATTTTGCAAGGAGGCTTGGGCACATGTATTCCAAAGAACCCAGAAGGCGTTTTGAGAAATTCCACCCAGCGACAGTGTTATTAAAATAATTAATTATTTTTAATGGGTCCCTAAGTGTAAACTTAGGAAATTTAAATAATTAATGGGTATTAATCTAACTGTGTGTGTAACTTCTAGAAGAAGCCGAAGATCAAGCAAAAATGATCCTAGCCATTGATTAGCTTTTAATCTGGGCCGTCGATTGTCAACGAGAAGACTATTTAAGGAAGCTTGAGGGTCATTTGGAAGAGGCATAGAGAGTTGATCACTCAGATCGAGTTGTTGAAGCTAGAGGTAGTGCAGTGATTTTGTAGTGATCACGCAGAGAGGGGCAAAGACAATTTTGGCCGGAGGATCTTCTCTGGAGTCAAGAATACTCAGTTGAGAGGCAGAGAGACACACACAGGAGACAACGCAGTTGGCAAAGAGGGTGACACAGAGCCAGGAAGGGCTCACGCAGGACCCACGCAGAGCAACGTAGAAGCCTTCCACGCAGAGGTTCGAAATTTGCTGAGGAGGTTGATGTTCTAAGCCGGGAGGGTTGGAGTCAGCTCCTGAGAGCAAATCGATTCCTAGTAGAGGTGACGCAGTGCCTTAGAGGTTGACATAGGCCCACGCAAGGGCAACACAGAAGTAGCCGGGGACTCGTTGGTTCAGCGGCCGGATCAACCGGGACTTGCAGTGTAGAGTGAGATAATCTCACTTATTTCTTTTGCCGAGTGATATTCTCTGTACTGGATTACCAGCAAGGCATCCAAAGGGTGTATTCAGAAATAACTTCTGCTTAATAATAAAAACCCTCAGATCTGCTACACTGGTTTGACCCAATTGGGTTTTTTCTAGGGACGTTTGTCCAAAAACAACTGTGTCATTTGTGTTGTATCTTTCTCTTGTTCAATTTCTTGTTTTGGCATATTATTTTAAATGGTGTAGGCTGCAGTGTATGTATTTCAATGTTTGTCATAAGAAACTGCAAATAACTTGTTCATGTAAATCTAACAAGTAGGAGAAATATCATTAGTTGCTTCAGTAGGGATTCTAGTTTAAGGAATTTTCACATGGTGTTGACTTGATAGATTTGCTCGAGTTTACTTTTGTTGACTCTCTCTCTCTTATCTTTGATTTGGATAGATGCTTGACATATTGACTTACTTGGATATTGGATATTGGCTAGTCAAAGCTTGACTTTGACTCTTGGATGATGTATTCGCTCTGATAGAAAAACATTTTGCAAAGCATTTCCCCCTTGTGGGGTTTTTCCTTGGTCATTGACCAAATATTGTGTCTATTGTCTCTTGGCTATCTTTCATTGTGCATTTGTATAATTGCTCTATCTATTATTGCTCTACTATCATTGGTTAACTGAAGACCTGAAATTGTAATTTGGATGCTATTGGAAATTGTTGAAGTAATAGTTGCAACATAGAACAATTCTTGATGGAAAATTAATAGCTTAGAGGCCTTGGGTCATATCGATCAAGGGAGGTCATGAAGCTCTGGAAGAGAGCTAAAGAGGAGCAAAGTATGACCTGAGAGAGGCCCTGTGCATAGATAAAGTGCGTGAATGAAAATAAGGAAGGCAGGGAAGGGGCAGTGCGAAATTGGCATGAGTAATAATATGTAAAACATATTCCAGGTAATGAGGAACACCAAGTTGGATGAGGGTCGGAAGGACCAATGTTATTGTATGTCGGAGCGTTGCTCTTGGATATGTCAACAAGCATAAATGAGAAAGCACAAGTAGTAGAAAAGTACCTATGCAACCCGTGTAACAGAAAATAACAACACTGTGAACATAAAAGGTAAAACGGGATTTTGTAAAGAGAATTCCCTTGACTAACTCATGCTCTGTATATATACGAGGAATTATCTGAACTTTGATCTCATTTGACATTCTACTAATATGACCATTTTTAAGTGGACAATAGTATGACAACCAAGTGGGCTGGTTGGGTCCATGGGAAAAATGGACAATGAAATGGCGCAAAGGAAGTTCTCTCAACCTTAACCTTTTTTTTTCTCTGCAAGGACTAAATTCTATTAACTGTAAAGCGAAATATTTTTACATGGAGTTGAGGCTTCAGGGGTCAGGGCCCGAGAGCACTCAACACAACAGAACTGCCCCGTTACAAAAAGAACCTGGGGATAGCAGTTACATAGAGCTAGAAAACAGACATTATACCTAGAGATAGACTTGTAGAAAGAAGAAAGATACATTGGTAGCAGAAAAGCCGAAATTCTTAGCAGACCAGCCGGTAAGAGGACAACCACTTCCCTGAAAGGAAGCCAAAACCGCAGACTGACGATGCTGAACCTTGACTGTGAGCAGAAAAGCCTAGAGGTGGGCATCTGAGCAGTACCAAAAACAAAAAGGAGAAAAGCGGTCACAGGTGGCATTATGCTTCCATATCCTCCCCAGGAGTCTTCTCCGCAACCAGACACGCGCTGCCAATCCTAAGACTTTCATTGCCATCTGTCTCGCTCACAGGGTTCGCCAAGGAGTGACATGTGGCGCCTATGGTCCCTTCCCCAACAACTGGGCAAATGTCCTCAAGAGGTTGAATGCTTATGGGCGGAATGTCCTCTTGACCAAACATGTCACTGTGTCAAATTTCTGGACCTCCCTCATCCATTGAATGCTCACTGCTTTGAGAAGGATTAGGAGCACTGCAAGACAGAGGGGAGATTTGATTTTCTTCTTCTGTAAGGATTATGGTAATGTGAGCAGTAATCAGAGGCCTGTTCAAATTGCTTTGAAATTTGAAATGCGATGTTTGGAAAGCACTGTTTGGAATAAGCTTGCGCCCAGGGCTCAGGGGAGGCAAATCCTCATGAGAGGAGGGAAGATTAATGGGCGAATGTGCAGGGTCCCCAGAATGACCGACAGAAGGATGATTGCCGTTGCCTCGACGCCCCCCAAAACAATGCCTCTTGCTTTGGCCCACCATTATGACAAGCGAAGGGGAAGGCACAGAGAGATCAGAGAGACTAGAGGCAGGAACAGGGGTATGGCCAGAATGACCCAGAGACCAGATTAAACACAGAGAAAGCTCGAGACGGATAAGCAGCATGACCAATTCTAAATTCAAGAGCTTTGGATAGCTTACCCCTTAACACCGTGCTAATCCTTCCGTAGGGAACCTTGGTGCGTTCGAAACTTTCCCAGAAAGACAGAGACCCTGCCTGAAGCTTGCTTCTGTTTGCAAGCTTCTGCCTATCACCAAAACCCACATCAAACCAGAGCCTGGAGCCGTAAGACTGAGCGCAAGGAGTGAATAGAGCATAGAGGGTCGACATGATTATAACAATCGCAGTGTTGCGTTGAAGCGCACACTCCATTAATGTGAAAATCCTGCAATATCCTTCCTTAATAACTACCTTCCTCTTGCGCGAGGTGAAAACCTGGGAGGCCACGCTGCCCTGCAGCTGGCAGTACCTGGTTTTATTAACTTGCATGAGGTTCATTTAATTCCATTGTGCCACCCGCATCCGGGGTTCTCAACCTTAACCTTAATTACACATGTAATTATGTATTGCATATATGATCATGCTGGTGAATATACATATGAAAATGCCATGGTGCCTGACATGGATTATTAGCGGTCATTCTTATGGAAGAATGACTATTTAAACCTATTTAATGCATATATGAATGACATAAAAAGATTCCTAGTTCTATGAGGAATCAATTGAGCAAGAAGTAGCTCTAGATGATTTATGATTTTAATAATATGTGATCATGACTCTTATATTTTGTTTGTTGTTGCCTTAATCCACACCTGAGATTGTCATGGAGAAAATCCTTAACTCCATTTGGTGTGGCCTTGGGGACAAGCTTTGAGTTGAGGCTGTCACTCAATTCTTAACTCCCCCATCTAGGTTCTCTCCTAGTCAAAGCCAAGACGGGTAATCCTTAAAAGGTATCTAAGGTTTAGCTATCTTAAAGTTAGCAAGTTATTTTTCTAGGAGTTAATACAAGACGATCAAAACACACTTCAAATATATAGCATGCCATTACATTTACAAGTTCAGTGAGCACATATATCCACAAAACAAATATGGCGAGATAAGATTAGTGCCCATATGTAAATACTTGCTAAAATATTCCAAGTAAAGATACACTTCTACAAATGAAAGCTTGGAAAGAAGTGCTTGAAATAAAACTGCCACAAGAGATAGATGCTTCCAAAGTAAAGTAGCGAATGATAACTTTAGCAAGTACTAACTTGGAAGATGCGTAAGTGCTCAACATGATACTTGAAAGTAAATAAGGTTTACTCAAGACAAATGACCACTTCCAAACAAGAGCACATGAAAGACAAGTTCAAATATCAATGCTGCTTTGTAGTGTGATGAAGTTATCTTGGTAAATTTTAAGTTAGTCCTAAAAAGAAAGTTCCAAAATAACTCTGTTTCCCCATACCTCACCCTCACCCTAGCTCGGAGCTCAGAGTGAGGAAATAGGGGATGGAGGGTCCCTAATATCTACTTCAACCAACTTAAGTTGGAGGTAGATTTGTTAGTTCCACAACTTGTCATATTGTTGATGCTCCATTTGTCTATATACCATACACCTTGTGAAGTTGAGCTAAAGAGGCAAACCATCTGAGCAAATTCATCCTACAGTTTGGAAGACAAATTCGTAGCCTCTTGAATGTTAATTATCTCTATGGCCATACTAGAAAATCTGAGAATTCAAGTACACTAGAGAAGTCATGGGTATAATTCTTTCGTGTGCTTTTCTCTTCCTGCACTGCGCAGATGTGCAACTACAAACCCTTGTTGCAAATCTTTGCGCCCAAATCTACTCTGCGAAATTAATGATCTTCTTATCAAAATCTCTTCCCGACAACCACACTGCTTGTTGCTACTACTTTTGGGACGAATCGACTTTTTCCTTCACTTTGAATAGGAAATTGATTTTCTTGCCCCAACAATTTGTGTCTGGCCTACATAGATTTGAAAATATTGTGCTTAGATCTCCCTCTAAAACTGTACAATTACGCTTTCCTTGCTTCTGAGCCTTTGATCTAATCAACAATGCTCTGATGCCATGTGAAATTTCCACGAATTCACCAACTAGAGTTTAATCTTCTAATTTGTTAGCAATTTATTTGTTTACGACAAATAATGATTAAATCATTGATTAATTCTTTACAATAAAAATGTTGCAAAATTATAAGCTAGAATTGAAAATTAGATGCACACACAATAAAAATGACACCAATATTTTTGGACTAAACGTCCTCGTAAAAACCCCAAAGGGAAAACCAGTGCAATAGATGAGGGTTTATTTTATTATGCAACAATTTGAGAATTTTTACAGCTGGTTGCCCAATTGGCAAACCTCCAACAATACATTGGCAAAATATACTAGAGACCCCAAATTTCCTCTGCAAATCAACTTGGCCTCCTCTGACCTACTCGCACCCCACACTCGAAACTCACATAGCTGCCTAGAATACACACTGCTAGTTCTGTGCAATTCACACAACCCTGGATCTGCCTCCAATTAGGTCATCTAGCCTCCCTCTACTTCTGGAATGAATTCGGTTTGCCTTTCAGACATTGATCCAACCTCTGAGAACTCGCACTACTCGACTGGCTAACTCACACTACACAAATTATCCTTTTTTTTTAGACAATTTGGTCTCCTCTTTTTTTTTTTCCTTCCGGACATTTGAAAATTGAGGAAAAATCTCCTACGGATCTGTGCTTCCAAATCTCTATTGCTCCCTCTATGATGCTCTTTCCCTTGCTTGAATTGCTCCCTCACAGAAAACTGTGAATTGGGTAGCTTGATCTACCTTGCTCTCAATGATGACACCGATGCTATCTCCAAGCGCTTCGACCTGCTCTTATAATTTATTGTTGGAGTCTCAATGACCACAATTTAATCTCCATCGACGTCTAAGATCACTTAGACTTCATCAATAAAAGTCTCTAGAGAAATCTCAAACATCTTTAATTAATTAACTTTAATTTACCTCTTTTTCTAAGTTAGACTTAAGAAATATTTTAATTATGGCAAATTAATTTAATTAAGGTGTTTCCCAAGCTTATCTCAAGAAACCTTTTTGGGTTTTGGAGATGTAGTTTTCTTTGTTAGTTTTTGTAGCATTGGATGGTGTTCTAGTGTCGGCCATTGTTAAAGAGGCTAAGGAACACTAGGACTCCACATCCTAGAAAAGGTTTAAGGAAAATACACCTAGAAATGCCTTAATTAAGTTAATTAATCAATAATTAATTTTTTCCTAAGTCTAACTTGGGGAAATGATTAATCAACAACAGTTAATTGAGGAAGGTGAGATTTCTTTAGAAACTCACATGGATTGATTAGAAAATAATCTTGACCATTGATTAAGTTTTAATCTTGGCCAGAGATTATAAGCAGTCGATGGGTAGATATAGAAACACACTTGAGAACGGTTTCCTTGGGTAGTTCGATTTTACGGAGAGCACAAGATTCTGCTAGAAGAGTTTGAGCCAGAGAGGGGCAAAGGCAGTGAGTTCATAAGATATTTTCTAGTTTTAGAGAGTCAAAAAGAGGAGGTCAAAAATTTTCTCTAGTACGCTGCGCAGAGGCAACGTAGAGCCTCAAGTGAGCAGTTCAATTTGGCTGAAGCAGATAACGTTTTTAGTTCAAGAGGCCAGGAAGATTTTACAAAGGGTTGGAGAGGCATTTTCCCAGTCAGCAGCAGGCAGGACGACTAGATTGGCAACTGTTTCAGGTAGTGCATTTGGCAGGTAGAGTTGGGGTGACACGGAGCGTACGCATACCACTTTGGATGACTAGCTTTTCAAAGTTCAGATAGTGTCAGTATTGCTCGGAGAGAGGGTAAAATCCCTCAGCAAATATTTGCCAGTATTTCTCTTCGATAGATTTGCCAATTTGGCGATATTTATTGTACTCAAAATTTTCTCACTGCTGCATAGTAATAAAAACCCTTAGCTCTTACACTGGTTTTCCCAAGTTTGGTTTTTCTAGGGATTGTTGTCCAAATATAACTGCGTTATAATTTTGTGTGTATGCTACTATTTTCTCAGTTTCCAGTTTATCTTCCACATTATTTTATTTGGTGAAGTTGCAGTGTGAATATTTCATTATTTTGCCATTAACAAAATAAACTGCATAATTAATTTATCAATTAGAAGAAATGTATCTAGTTGCTGCATTTCAAGGAGTTTTCACATGGTATAAGAGCAAATTTGATCAGTAGGGAAGCTCAGAAGTTGAAGAAGGAAATTCGCTGCTCAGAGGGAGCAACAGGACGAGTCTTCTAGGGTTGCACTGTGCCTAGCCAAGTAGTGTGAATTATTGGGCAGTTTGATTTTTTAGTGCAGGTTGCAGAAAAATTCGACTTGCTAGAGTGAGTGATTCCAGCAGGCAGAGGGAACACCAGTAGCTCAGATTTTCGTAGATAAAATTCCTTGTTTGGGCGCAAAAGGGTTTTACAATAGTGTTGTTTGAGCAAAATCAATGTCGAGTGGAAGGGAAAGTGCACACATAAAAGGGTTTTGCAGCTGCAGGTTCGACGACGGAAGGAGAGATCGAAGGCAGACAGACAGTGGAGGGTGTAGGTGGCCAATCGAAGTGCAGAAGACAGGGCAACAAGGATTGAGGGAAGACAGACAGTGGAGCTGTAGATGGGTACACAAAGAGCTGGACGGAGCCGCAGGGAGATGGTGAGATATGTAGGGAGCTCGAGTGAGGAATGGACGCGAAGGAGAGGGAAATGAGGACTGTGTGGGCAACGGATGAGGGTTTGAAGATGCAGCGAAAGTTTTTTGCAGGGATGGCAACAAGGATACACAGATCTGGTAGGGATGATGGACGCGAATTTGAAGGAAGGAATGATTGCAATAGGGGAAGATACATGTTGCAAGGATTTGGAGAGGAAGGTTTGACAGCGTGAGGAATTCGGGCAGGGTATAAGAGGGATCCACAACAAAAAGGTTTTTTAAGTCGAAATTCCATAGTGAAATCCACAAACCAGGCAACAAATCAAAGAAACTAGTCAGCAAACTAGTGGCCCAAAAACCCCTTAAAAATTCTCCGAGAATTTTAATTAAAATGTCGAATCCAATTGCTTCAGATTTATCAATGAAAACCCTTAAAATTTTTATCAAGATTAAAAAAAATTTGAAACCCTAGACCACAAAATTAATTTGAATACCCTGCAAAATGATTTTAATGAACCCCAGATATCTAGATCTTACCCTCCAGGGCCTATATCTGGACTCTACGTTGTTTTCTTCTTCAGATCTGTAGTTGCAAGACAACAAGAAACACCCAAACGAGATATACAATGGCCCAAAAAACTAAACCCAGAAAACTCAAGTCAAAAAACTGAAAACAGTTACAAATCTATGCACATGAATGACAAATCTATCAGATCTAGGGAGTGTGAGTCCAACTCTGCTCCCAGATTTGACAATCTAAGGCTCTCAATAGCCAGATTTATCGATTTCGCACAAAAAAAAATTTAAAGTTTTTGAATTTTAAAGGAGGTGCTGAGTTCACAGCCCTTCATGCATCACGAGTAAAAAATATCTTATGATAAGCTCGGGATCAAAAAATATCTTATGATAAGCCCATGATCAAATTAAGTTGGGCTCTTTAGAAAACATGAATCCGGAGTTGGCTGGTCCAACTGAAAACTTCCCCGAACGCCTAATGATCTAGAAATCAAGACTTTTCTGCAAAACTCAATTCAACCATCAACATAGAGTAAGAAAATGATAATAAAATTTAGATAAATAGAGATACCTGCTATTATATTCAAAACTTAAATTATCATTTAAACCCCAATGATTGAGCATGATACATGTACTCAAATCACTCTTCAGAAGCTATTATCAATGGCTAAAAAAAATTTACACATGAAAAACGATATATCTTATAGTATTTCCATGAAGAGTAACGCCGATGAAAATTAACCCCAAAGTCTTCATTTATTATTTGAAAAAGTTTACACGAGCTTTTTGCTTAGCACACGATCAAAAGATCGGATGAATTGACTGACAAATGACTTCCAATTTAAAGATAAATCCTCCAACGGCTAGATCGAGTGATCCTTGTCAAAGCAATCTCGACCTTTGATGATGATCAAAATTTCTTCTAATCTCATCTGTCGAAATTTTAATTTCTTGAGGAAATTCAAAATTTTCAATTAAATGCATTTTAATTAATTAAAAATTAAAATTTTGAATTAATTTCTTCAAAATTTTGACTTTGACTTAACCCTAGGGACCAAAGGCTTAAAATTTAGCAAAATAATCAATTTACCTTAGTCTCAGGACATTTCAAATTTAATTTTTAAGGACGGAAGAATTTTGCCTTTGGAGAATTTAAATTTACCTAGGACCTAGAATTAATAAAATTTCTGGCTTAGGATTTTAATTAATTTTGGCCAGAAAAATTTAATTAATTAACCTATGAGGGGATAAATTATTTTTCCAACCCTCAAGACACTTTACATCGTAATTTGCATATCCTTTACATCACAAGGGGGAAAACCCATTTGAAATAGATCCTCACAGACTACCCATTTCTGCGACACAAATATAAACCAGCAGACCAAGCAATTTGTAATAAAATAACATAACCAAATAGTGAGGATTATTCCCAAATCACTTTTACATAGACTTGATCTAGAACACTAGGACTCCCCTAAGATCCCAGTGACAAAATCCATTTCGGCTTTGGGGTAAGGCTAAAGGAAAACTTTGCCGACCATTCGAGAATGGATTGATGAGACAAAAACCTCCTAGAATTTAAATCATCACCATAAAAGTAGGTTTACCTAGGCAATTACATACATGACATGGATCTGCTGAGATTATTTACATTATACACATGCAGAATGAGTTTACATTATAACATGATCCTCAGGCTGATGATGATAGCTGGATGACACGAACACATTGATCGGGTGTTATCCCTTTTGCGAAAAAAGGGGATGTATTGCTATGGGTCGTTGACACGTAGTGGTCAACATCTGGGTCTACTTGGGGACACGTTGCTGCACCGGAGGAATGTGAGAATCCAGAATCTGCATCCACACAACACACAATATAAAATAAGTAGCGTCCATCCAAAAAATCATCATATAACATTAAGCACATGAAAGATATAAGCTCTTCATTTATTAACTATCCTAATAACATGAAAAACACAAATCTAACTACAAAATGATTTACTTAAATAACAGGGTATAAGGTTAGAAGCACAATACAAAGATACCCCATGGCATCAGATGCGTTCAATGTAGTGTATACTGAGCATTTGCCTGCTTTCAAGCAAATCTGTCTGTTGTTTCTCGGATGTGCCATGTGCAATCTTGCATATGGTAGGACTTATTTGTATCTGAAAATCAAGCTTCTCGCAGCCATCAGATGCATCAAATCGCTTTCTCATTCTCTTTCTCTTGCGTTTTTTCTTTGTGGCAGGCTGTATTACTGATGACATGGAACATTCTATTTCAAAACTCTCAGATGAAGTATGTAAGATATGCATGACATGTCTTTCTTCATTCTGCATCTGCTCTATCAAGAATGATGGATCAGTCTCACAGGTGTCATGAGTTATATCTTTTATGACCAGTGGATCAAACATGCAAGCATCAACTTGATTCTTATGAATTTCCATTTTATCTGAGTCATCTTCAATGAGCCACTTTTTAATGGAACAAATGACGTCATAATAAGATGGAGCTTGCTGCAGCAGATAGGGAGGCTTATGATCTGTTGACGTTTCCTTGTTTCTTTCATCCTCTAACTAACGTTGAAGACTTTGTACCTGTATTGTTATGGCATCCATCTGGGTAGAGTTTTCATTCCTCATAGCACCAACTTCCTTGGCATGGTTTTCCTCCATGGTCAATAACTTATTCTGAAGACATATCTGACCAACTTCCATACTTTTTATTACTTCGTCATTATCTGCTTTTATGGTCATCAAGCAAAGTTGTATAGAGTTTATCTCTTTCTCATGATTTGCTTGTATGATAGCTAATTGATTATTATAATCGAATCTCATGATGGTCATTTCTTCATCCATAGTTGACAATTTGTTCTGATTTGAACTTATTTCTTCTTGATAATTTGTTTCCACAGCAGTCACGTGATTTGAATGATTAAATTCCATGATCGTCATATTTTCCTCTAGGGCTAATAACTTGCTTTGCATAGAATTAATTTCCCTGTCATGATTAGTTTTCATGGTTTCCATTTCCTTAGCATGCTGACTTTGCATGTTGGACCTCATATCCTCCATATTTTGAGCACACTTTTCTTCTACGATGGTTGCGTGATCAGAGTGTTTAATTTTCATGATTTCTATCTCCTCATCACGTTTTTTCAGTTGAGTGTACAACGTTCTCATATCTTTGACGTAATCAGTTATAAATTTTTCTTGATTAAGCTCCATATTTTTACCAATTGTGTTTGACTGAACTACATGTCTTTAACCAACTACTTCAGTTCTTCTATAAGATGCTTATCATTCTCCCTTTCACTGTCGGCACTGATTTGATAACTTGTTCATGCTTTTCCACTATCATGGATTCGTCCTGCAATGGTACAAGTGGATGGCACATTCTGATATGGAGAATTGTCTTGAAATCTTTCATTGACAACTGGATCCTTTACAAGATCACTCTCATTCTGTTCCATAATGTTAGGGGCGCAAGGCGAGCTACCTTGATCACCATATCTATCTGTCAAAGCATTGATGCTGTCTTGTAAAGAAGAGAAAGAATTTTCAGGACAATTATGAAACCAATTCAAAGCATCACCCTCTAAAGAAAAGACAAATAGACGCATTTTGACATCTTCATGTTTATATTGGGGAGAACTACAATATTTGATTATTGTATGAATAAACCTGCATAGATGCTTTCTAGCAGCGACTAAATCACCACCCGAGAACAAAGGCAATTTATGAATGGTCTCTTTTGGCATATGGAGAAAATCAGTAAAATGACACAGGGTAAACGAATCATCCATGATGACTTACTTGAAGGGATAAGGAGGGACCAAATGGATGCTAGAGAGAGACCCCTGTTCAAGAAAATCAAGAGATCCACAAGAAATGAGCTTCTAGTAGAAATTCTTATAAGAAATGAAAGAAGTGGAGTCGCCACTTGAACATGAATCTAGCTCTAGGATCCAAAAGGCAAAAACAACTAGATATAAGGGAGGGCTTCTTGTCTGAGAAATAATGGATGAATAAGTGGAGTCACCAATCAAATGAACCGAAATGTCCAGGTGCTAAAAGTGCACATGAAACGATTAATGAGATGACGAAAGATGAAGTGATGAAAATATCCAACAACACCAAAAAATGTTGTGCCACTTGACCGGCTAATGAATGGCGGAAAAGATGAGATGATTAAAATGATGTCGAAGAAACCAAGGACAAAAAACACTCTATCCCTGGCAACGACGCCAAAAAATGTTGGCGTTGCTGGCTAAAATGAATGATAGAAAGATGAAAGATGAATGTCGTAGAGCCAAGACCTAATAAATCGGTCTCCGGCAACAACGCCAAAAAATGTTGTCGTTGCCGGCTCAAATGAAAAGATGAGAAATGAGAAGAATGATGAGGAAATGTCATTGAAACGCTGAGAATAAAATGTTCTCGGCAACAATGCCAGAAAATGTTGTCGCACAAAGTGTCTAGGCACCATGACAACGCTCAGAGGAAGGGTTGTCACTTTTAATCCTTATTCACTCCATTTAGACTCTCTCCTAGGCAAGTCAAGGGGGGTAGTCCCTAAGGTAAATCGATGAGAATAGCCTGTGGAATACGGGCTGTAGGAGATTTTAATAATGGACAATTGGATGAATGTAGAATAAGTCTCGGTCAATTAAAATGGATAGATTTAAAATAAGATACAATCGCAAGATATAAATGACTACAGACCAGTGCCTTTAATATTTGAATTAACCATAGACTAATAAAACAAGTTATCTAGAACAATTTTCCAATATGTGACGAATGGTGACAATCAGGTATGATCAATTTGAACGCCCAGAATGATATCATGCAAAAGATTCCAGAAAAATGGTTTTCATTAAGAATTCAGATCTAGAACAATTAATTAACCCTCCTATTGCCAATATAAATTTTGAAACATTAATCGCACTTGACAAGGCATTTAATCACCAAATAACACTAAGGAACTTTAAATAAACAATTTAATTATTCCTTAGGAGCTTAATTTAATGTGAAAAATGAGGAAAACGAATCAAAGAGTCAATAAAATAGATTTTTAATGGGCCATAGGCTACATTAAAAATAATTAATGTGAGAGCGCAAGTCCTTTAATTTAATTTTAGTCTAAATTTGAAGTATTAAAATAAATAATAATAATAATTAATAAAATAAATAAATAAATAAATAAAATAAAAAATTTTGATTTTTAAATGTTATAGACTTTTTCTTAATTTTAGGAATTTTTAGATTCTTTTAATGAAATCACAAATCAAGATGAAAATAAAAATAAAATAAAATCAAAAACAAATAAATGAAATACAAATCAAAAATAAAGATAAAAGATCATTTTTTTTTTTTTTGAGATTTCATTTTAGTAAAAAGAAATGAACAAAACAAATAAAAACAAAACACAACCAAATAATAAAACAAATTTCTAATTATTAACAAACCTAAACCTACTGTATATACAACGTAAATAAAAAAAAAATCGAAACTAACTAAATGCATATACAATGATAAAACAAATGAAACCAAAAGAAATAAAACAACCAACAAAAATGAAATGGAATTCGAAATATAAAGAAACACTACAAACCTAATCGTAAACAAAAAGAAAAATATCAAATACGTTTGTTTGTTGTTTTGCAGCTGCAGGTTTGGCAGCGGAAGGAGAGCTCGAAGGTAGACGAACATTGGAGTGTGTAGGTGGCTAGTCGAAGAGCAGAAGGCAGGGCAACGAGGATCGAGGGAAGACGGACAATGGAGTTGTAGATGCAAGAACTGTGAATAATTTAAACAACTATTCCCTATGAACAAAATATGAAATCACAGAATATTATAGCCATTGCAGAGACAGTAAAGGCTTTTAAAATTACACATTATAATCCTGTGATAAAAATTACTGAATTTTATAAATTTAATTGATAGAACCAATGAAAGTACTTACATGTAATCCTACAGTCGATGATGCCCCAAACTACTGCTGCTTTGGTTACCAAAAAACCACCCAGCAAAACTGAGCAAAACCTCGCTACTCAGTCCAATAAACTTCTCAGTTGAAACAAACTGTTTCCCCGTGCCCAGAAATCTCAGAAGAAGCAAGGCCCAACAGTTCCTGATGATAAACAAACTTTGTGTATAACAAACTCTGTGTATAAGCTTTTCTCCTGTTTTTCCTCCCCCTGCCTCCAACCGTCCTTTCCTTCTTATAAGTTTTCATTTACCGACATCCTCCATCACCCTGTCCGAAGTATGATACGTGTTGATTTTTATAAACAAAATCTGATTTTATTTTATTTGAATATCTTAATTTGAAATAAAGTTTATTTATTTATTCTAATGATTTAATTTTAATTTATTTTAATTTTTAATTTTATTAATTTTATTTGATTTCATAAACTTTAATTTACTATAAATGGGTCATTACATACATCCCTCCTTCCAAAAACTTCGTCTCAAAGTTAGGTTTTATAAAATATATTAATGATTATTATGAGTATATAGGTCTTTATATTGCAAAATTGAATTTGTTTTCTTTAATATTTTTAATATTTTAAGCCTATAATATTCATGTTCTGCCTCAGTTGATTTTCAGCTATTCTATAATCATCCTATCCTTCCTAATCTCTTCCGCTCCCATCCTATCCGTCCTCTACTGGAGTATGCCATGGCATCAGTTATACTGACCTAACCATTCATAAACTCCAAGGATGACAGCGTCAGCTATATCGACCTGATCCCTAGTAGGCATCTGACAGTCATCATCACACGTCTAGGGGGCCGTGACTCGCACAGTCCTCCCATGACTCCAGGGTTCGGAGGATAAACGATGGGCAAGACCTCCACTCCTCCCAGTAGAATCAGGGTTAATAGCCTATCATGGAATCTCTCTGAGCTTTAATTGTTCTGAAGTTTTTGTCATCACGTGGTCATTTTGGTAACGGATATTATTTGCAATCATAAACACTTGTCCATGCATTTATAAAGTGTGCATTAATATGTTCAAAAACACATAGCTTATGTATATTTCATACATGTCATCTACAGTATAACATACTTTGCCATAATCTATTCCTGTCAGTAGTTTTCATATCAAATTGTAATCTTTCTTTGATTTCTATCTCATCAATCATATTGATATGCATAAATAAAACAAAATTATAATATCTTAATTCTCATCAAAAGAAAAATTAATTAAATATTTAAACTTTACTTTGATAACTATAATTTAGTAAGATCAATAACATATTCCATTTTGGTATCCATGTACTAGCGGAATCAAACATATATTATGTCATAAAAGTTCATGTTTATATATGGTCATTCAAAAATGGTTCTAAGTCTCTGATTTACAGTAAAGTAAATATATACAAAACATAGTTTAAAGTTCTTCAAAATTGACACAGATCGGGGTATTTTTGACATATGTTCTTTGTATCTTCCCAAGTAGCCGATCCAGGACTATACTTGTCCCATTGGACCTTAACTTGATCTACCAGACGATTCTTGAGCTGTCAAACCCTACGTTCCAGTGTACGTAATGGTTCGACCGATATGATTCCTTCGTTCGATACCTGCAGTTCTTTCCATTGAAGGTTATGAGATTGATCAACTATATAATGTCTTAATAAAGATACATGAAATACATTATGAACTTTATGCAAGTGAGGTGGCAGTGCAAGATGATAGGCAACAAGTCCAACTCTTTCCATGACTTTAAATGATCCAATAAATCGGGGTGACAACTTTGTCCCTTTTCCGAATCGAATAATGCTTTTATTCGGTTTGATGCGGATGAAAACCTGATCCCCTACTTCATACTTCCTATTAGTTTTGTGAGCATCAACATAACTCTTTTGTCTATCCTGTGCTTCTTTTAATCGTTGTCTAATTTGCTTTACCTGCTCCTCCATTTCTTGGATTAATTCTGGTCCTACTATCATCCGATCTTCTAATATGTCCCAACTTAATGGTGTTCTGCAAGGTCTTCCATATAATACTTCAAATGGAGGCATTCCAATTGAGCTGTGGTAACTGTTATTGTATGCAAATTCGACTAAGGATAAGTACTTTTCCCAATGTGATTGCTGATCCATAACATACATCCTCAACATATCTTCAAGTACTTGATTTACCCTTTCTGTTTGCCCATCAGTTTCAGGATGACAGGTTGTGCTCAAATTTAGTTGAGTTCCTAATGCTGACTGCATGCAAGTCCAGAATCTTGAAGTGAATCATGAATCTCTATTTGATATAATCTTCTTAGGTACTCCATGAAATCTGATAATATCATTTATGAATACTCGAGCTACGTCAGCAACTTCATAAGTATCTCTTATGGGAATGAAATGGGCGTTTTTTGTTAATTTATCCACTACTACCAGAATGACATTGTGTCTTTGAGAAGTAAGAGGTAGCCCAGTGATAAAATCCATAGAAATAATCCCCATTTGGTCATAGGAATGTCGTGAGGTTGTAAAAGACCCGCTGGATGACAATGATCTGCTTTTACTTGTTGACATTCCAAACATTTTGTAACGAATTGAATGATATCACGTTTCATGCCCAACCAAAAGAAGAGTTTCTTGGTATCAGCATACATTTTCTTTATTCCAGGATGTGCACAATACATTGTTTTGTGGGCTTCCTTAAGGATAGTGTCTCGAAGATTCCTATTATCAGGAATATACATCCTTCCATGGAATCGTAAGATTCCATCATCTTCTAATTCATATCCTTCAAACTTAGATTCTTTTGGCTTTTTACTCTCAAGACTAGATCTCACCTTTAAATACCAGCTATCTTTTATGAGATATTCTAGTACTCGTTGCCTTAAGTCTACTTTGATAGGTATAAGAGAAAATATTCGTGGTCTTCTGCTTAAAGCATCTGCTACTGCATTTTCTTTTCCCTTAATATATGATATTCCAAAGTCATATTCACTTAGGAATTCACTTCGTTTTTGTCTAGCATTTAAGTCTCTTTGGGTGAACAAATATTGTAGACTTTGATGGTCGCTTTTAAGTGTAAAACTTCGCCCCACTAGATAATGTCTCCAGATCTTTAAAGCTAGTACTACAACGGCTAACTCTAAATCATGAGTAGTATAGAGTTCTTCATGAGACTTTAACTTTCTTGAGACATACGCTATTACTCCTCTATCCTGCATCAATACTGCACCTAGCCCTTGTTTGGATGCATCAGTACATACCAATGTTGTTAAAAGCGCGAGCGGGATTAAATCGGCGCGGGGAACGAAGCGAAAAAAGCGGAAAAATCGGGAAAAAACAGAAAAAAGCGGGAAAAAATCGTTTGGTACAAAAATATTCATTTTTTTTCAATTTTTTTAATATCTAAACCATCGACAACATAAAATAAATACATTGACACATAAATATGATAAAAAAACTAATATATAAGATGTTTAATATCATTTCTAGCG
>APFE030497274.1:236324-263984 GCA_000404065.3 Pinus taeda | reverse complement strand
AAAAGGCTTCTCCCTTTTTGGTCAGTCCAACCATCGGACATAACAGTGCATCCTGTTTTTGCCCATGATGCCCTAAAATCCTCCAATCTTTGGGTGCAGTCACGCTTTTGATCTTGAAGAATCCGGCCTCTGAAATCATGATAAGAAGGGATTTTGTACCTCGGGCCAACACTGGCAATAGCATCAACAGCAGGTTGGAAAAAAGGATTATTCCTTACAATGCTGAAAGGAATATCACTCCAGAGGAGAAATTTTGCTAGCAAGTTGTCAGCTTTTTCTTTCTCGTTTCTTTTTAGCATTGAACCAATAGATGGCTGTGAACCAGGTGTGGTTCGAGGAACAAAAAATGATGATGCAGCTATCAGATTCATTGATGCTGCAGTAGAACTAGCGCCACTTCCAGTTCCTTCAGCTGACCTTCTTATTTGCCTTTTCACTTCTTCTTTGGCCTCTTTAGTCTGCTCTAATTCTCCCAGTGCTCTCGTGGCTTGTAGGATAAGTTCAGCAGTTGTATTTGGACAAGGCCCCACATCACGTCCAGGGATTCGTGCAAGGTGAAACTTCAACCTATACACCCCCCTTGTATTTCCTTTCCACACAACTTGCAATTCAATTTGTGTCTATCAGTCGGACTTGTAGGCTCACCATAATCCCAGAAAGGATCCAATTTCCTTGGCATGTTTGTTTTTTAACTTTGAAGTTGCAAACCTATGGGAAAAAATTAAAATTAATAAGGATTAGGAAATATGAATTTAGGATTACAATTTAGCATTTTCCATTTACAAAATTACAAGTTACAAATTTCTAGAATCCAAAGTTCCAAACCCAAGTTACCCAACCAAATGGCAAGCAAATGCCAAAAACAATGAAAAAACATAAACAATGTTTAAAAAACATGAAAACAAAAAAAAAATTGGTTCCCATAGCCATACCAAGTTACCCATCCCAAATCAATGAAGAAATACAAAAAATTCTTTAAAAACAATGAAAACAAAAAAAAATGGTGCCCATATGAAGTTTCTCAACCAAAAACAATTAAAAACATAGAAAAACAATGTTTTGAAACAATGAAAACAAAAAAAATTTAACCTACATACCGTTTCTACGGTGTAATTGGTGATCTCCTTTTGAAATAGTCCTCTAACCACTTCGATTCGGCAAGAAACCCTCCTAGCTGCTCTCTCCTAGCTCTTCTCCTCTTCTGCGCGCGCCTCACTGTCTAAATGACCAAGAAAAAATCTAATTTGTCATTATAAATCGCGTTGTCGGAGGAGGCCACGCTTTTTTCTGAAAAAAGCGCCAAAAAAAACCCGCGCCTTTTTGGTATAAAATGCGCGTTTTAATCGCCATGGGGAATAAAGCGCAATTAAATCGCGCTTTTAACAACACTGGTACATACCGTAAAATCTTTGTCCATATTAGGGACTCTTAAGATTGGTGCACTGGTCAATAGTCTTTTGAGTTCAGAGAATGCTTTATTACATTCCTCAGTCCATTCATACTTAACACCTTTACGTTGAAGGGTTGTAATCGGCTTTGCAATTTTGGAGAATCCCTCCACAAATCTTCTGTAGTAACTGGCTAAACCCATAAAACTTCGTACTTCATGTACGTTTTTGGTATTGGCCATTCCATAATTGCTTTTACCTTCTCAGGGTCTACTGAAATCCCTTCATCTGATATGATATGACCTAAGTAATGAATTTTTTCCTGAAAGAATGAACACTTAGATAATTTTCCATATAACTAATATTTTCTAAGGTAGGACAATACTATTCGTAAATGATCTTCATGCTCTTTCTTATTCTTGGAATAGATGAGTATATCATCTAAAAAGACTTGTACAAATTGGTCAAGATATTTACGGAAAACACTGTTCATAAGATTCATGAATACTGCTGGTGCATTTGTTAATCCAAATGGTACCACAGTAAATTCATAATGTCCAAAACGTTTCCAAAATGCAGTCTTAAAAATATCGCTTTCAGAAATCCTTAGCTGATGATAGTGTGATCGAAGATCAATTTTTGAAAAGATAGCAGCTCCTTTCATTTGAACGAAAAGATCATCAATTCGAGGCATAGGATATCGATTCTTTACTGTAGCTCGATTCAAGTCTCGATAATCAATGCATAATATTAAGGATCCATCTTTCTTCTTGACAAAAATTACAGGAGCACCCCAAGGTGATATATTGGGTCGAATATGTCCTATATCCAATAGTTCCTTCAATTGAATTTGCAATTCTTGAAGTTTTGGAGCTTTCATTCTATAAGGTGTTTTAGAGATTGGTTGAGTACCAGGTTTCAATTCTATTGTGAGATTTAGCTCTCTTTCAGGGGGTAATCCTGGTAGTTCCTTTGGAAATACATCCGGAAATTCGGCTAACACCGGATACTGTTCTAAGGATGGTCCTTTCTGTTTACTTACTTCCTAAATTACATATACCTGACAACCTTTTCTTAAACAACGCTTCATTTTCATTGCTGATATGTAGCATAAAGATACTTTTCTCTTGATTCCTTAAATTTGGATCGCTTCTCCTTCATCATTTATACATAGAATTCTTTTCCCATAACAGTTTACTTAAGCTTGATGAGCTTCTAGCGAATCCATACCTATGACAAGATCATAAGTTCCTAAGGCTGTGACATAAACTTTTAATTTAGTTGAACAGACCCCTAGGTCAATTTTGCATTGATTCACACTTAAGTCTACGGATTGGAGGTCTCCTGAGGCCATTTCTACCTGTCTGAAATCATTTTGTCTGCGAGTTGCCAACCCACATTTATTTAATGCATATGATGAAATGAAACTATATGTGGCACCAATATCAAATAAGATTTTGAGTTTTATACCATTAATAATACCTAAAGATTCCACTACAGTGGATTGATGTGCTGTTTGATCGTTGTTGACTAATGCATGAATTCTATGATTGCCTTGGTTATTTGATATTGGTTCCTTTCCAGTCCTATGCAATATACTTGATGAAGCTTCTAGACAATCACGTTGAAAATGTGGTCCTCCACACCCCCAACAATTAACCTATGTTGGTCCTCTTGAATCAGGACGTGAATTTCTAGATAAAGAGCTTCGTCCTCTCATGTTGCTTCCTCTCAAATTTCTTCCTCTATTAGCAATTCCACGAGATTTCCATGGACTGGTGTTTGATGATTTAGCGGCTATAGTATTAACTGCCATGGGATAAATATATTACCATAAGGTGGCCTTGAGCTACCTCCCTTGAAGAAATTTTGGGGAGTCTTTCCTGGAAATCCTGATTGTAATGGTTCTGCTGGTCCTACATCCTTTTTGATTCCAAGGTGTTCTTTTGTATAACGGCCACATTCTACCGCCTCAGCTACTGATGATGGTTTCCACATGCTCACCAAGGCCCTGATGCGAGGATTTAACCCAAATATGAAGCGTTCAGCTCGACATTCATCAGAATCTAAGTAGTGAATGTATTTTACAAGCTCCATACACCTTATCTTGTATTCCTCCACTGTTTTATTACCTTGAACTAATGTATGAAAGGCTGCTGCTTGTTGTTGTTGAAAATATGAAGGTAAATACTTCGCGCATAATTTTTCCTCTAACTATTCCCAAGGAACATTATTCGTTGTGAGGTGTAGTTGTTTTTCCAGATTTCCCCACCAAATCAAAGCACTCTCCTTTAATTGAAATACAACAATTTTTGTTTTTGCAGAAGAAGAATATTCTCTTAATTTAAAACATCTGTTCATTCCTTCTAACCATGCCTCAGCACATTCTCCTACTCGACCTCCTGAAAATTCTGGGAGTTTAATTTTCTGAAGTTCCCTAGAAATATCTTCCTTTAATCTTTTATATTCAAAATTCTTTGGTTCCGCTGAATTGGTTGCTAAGGGTTGAAGTTCTTCTTTGGTCTTAGCCATGGTTGACCCTTTTAATGTTTCCAATAAGGCTTCCAAGGAGTTCATTATCATAGTCAACTCCGGTGCTAGAGCAATCGGTATTGATGGTGGTCTCGATGGAGGCGATGATGATGATGGTGGCGATGGAGATGGTGATGACAACAGTAGTGGCACTAATGACGGTGATGCTGCCCGATCATGTCATCGTCACTCATATGTCCTTACCATCGTAATGTTTCCTGTATACATAATAAAATTTGTAAAAATTTGAGGTATACATTTGGATTTAAGATATAGTTTTTCAATTTCACATTTATAAACGGGTATAGTTTTTTTTTGCTAATTTTACATGCTAAGAAGATCTTACTGGTACCGAGGTCAAGGAGGGTGGTCTCGCGACCTCCTTGTCCTAATGCAGGGAATCCTATCTTAATGCGTAACAATACTTTTCTAAAGCATGAATCTTTATAAATCCTCTTTTAACATTGCAACATAACCTAATTATGCAATATAATTATTTTATTATTAGTGGACTAATTTTAATCTATTTTCTTTTAAATGTAATATTTATAGTAATCGATATACATAATATCATTACTTAACATTACTGATTAATTTGAACATTTTTTTATTTTTATTTATTTTATATAACATTACTGCATTTGCTATTAATTTATATTACCTGTGAGTATCACTTAATAATATTATTTATATATTTCATCACATATATTTGGCATCATTTCATTATATTACTACTTGTTATCTTTTCATATATTTTCATTGCATTCCTCTATTTGCTATACTTCTACTCCACTACTTAATACATTTTTATATCTCTTATATATATATATATATATATATATATATTTTTTTTGTATTGCTACTATCTTTTCTTCCATTAAATATGACGAAAATCGCATTAATATGAGTGATTCTTCTAACTCGGGAATAGGGGCAAGCTATTGAATTTAGAAAAAATATTTATAGTAATCGATATAACATAATATCATTACTTAACATTACTGATTAATTTAAACATTATTATTATTATTATCTTTATTTTTTTTATATAACGTTACTGCATTTGCTATTAATTTATATTACCTGTGAGTATCACTTAATACTATTACCTATATATTTCATCACATATATTTGGCATCATTTCATTATATTACTACTTGTTATCTTTTCATATATTTTCGTTGCATTCCTCTATTTGCTATACTTCTACTCCACTACTTAATACATTTTTATATCTTATATTTATTTATTTTTTTGTATTGCTACTATCTTATCTTCCATTAAATATGACGAAAATCACATTAATATGAGTGATTCTTCTAACTCGGGAATAGGGGCAAGCGGTTGAATTTAGAAAATATATGAGTCATCAGAGGCCTCTCCAGAAGGAAGATGAGATTACCTATTTGCAAACTATGATTTTCAGTCCTAACTTCATGGTTAGCACGAGTTTGCACGCATTTTCACTTTAAGAAAACTGATCCTTTCAACACTTGCTAGGTCTGTTGTTAATATATATATATTGTTCAACTTCAAACATAAATACGGAGACCAAAGGCACAAGCAACATGAATTAAATTTTAGTTTAATAAGTCAAAGGTTAGGGTATTCGGTCTTCGACGTCCAAACGATTTGCCGACTTCTTCGTCGACGAATTCGTCCAAATTCTGACTCGTATATCATGGTAAAGACAATGATTCTATTTTCTTATAGCGGATGGGTTCAATACGCGGGCTTTGTTTTGTTATGTTGCATAGCGGGCTTGGGAAAAAACTGAGCTAAGTTTCTTGCATGCACAATGACAGTAATGCATTTTAGACAAATTAATTAATTTTTTTTTATATATCGATTAATTGGAAATAACATATAATAATTTAATATGACGGCAATGGCATAATTGGAATTTAATGCTGTGGAAAATTCCACTATATTGAAGACTTTATATGAAAAAAATCAGATATAGTTCAATAATATCGAAGACTAAATTTAAGTTGGTTATATATTAATGCGATTTTAAACTATGTATTATAGTTTTTTTTTTGTTTTAACGTAAGAGCCCACATGGAGTTTGCATAACCTTACATGTCGCTAGGCTATAAAACTCACGCCATAATCTAGCACGCAGTTGATTAACTAGACGGGTGTTAGATATAAGCCTGGCCTGGCATTGGGGCCGCGTTCCTGCCAGGCACCTTATCATGGAGGATTTGCGGTGAATTTGCCGTCTTTGTGTTGAACGAGCTGCCTGAATCACACGGGCAGGGCACGAGGAGGAGCCATGAAGGTCACCCCCGTCAAATTTCTGGCCCTGTTTCTCATGGTTTCCATCATCGGATGGGTGCTTTTCACATTTGTTGCTAGACTATTGGCTTAGGTTCTTAGCCAAACAATGGGAGCATCTGTCCAATTTCGTGTGCAGGATGCAACTGTGCTAGGGATGTATTGGTAAAGTTTAAGAAGGTTTGCTTGCTGCACAGGAAAGTCCCTAATTTATGTTGAAGGGGCATTCAACATTCTGACGCCTTGTTTGTTTTCACGATAGGCTCCAAAACGAGCGGGGACGTGGCTGCCGTTACCTCGAACTGAAGATTCGGCAGCATGAGTTTATAATTCTATGACTTCTATAGTACCTACTAAAGGGCTGCAAAGCTGTTTTTATGCCTGAATCACCTTCTCCCTGTTGTAGATCAATCTGGACAGTTTTAGGAAATGGCAGACTCATTTCGTAATAGAAATCATAGCAGCGGTGGCAAGAGCAACACTCTAGGGTTTCAAACCCTTCTTCTTCCAATTAGAGCAACTTCAATGCTACTCACTTGGCAGCGCAGAGTAACCAGCGCAGGGGGGGTGTGAATGTGCGGGTTGACATAATAGCTCATGCCGAGCAAGCGGCCACAGATGCATACAAGGGCCTTCTGTCAAAGGGAGAGAGTGTGACTGTTTGGAAACTTACTCAATCGGCCTTCTCCACCCTGAAAATTGCTTCCTTGGAGTCTGTGGGTTTGAGGGTTCATGAAATACCTTGCTTGTATAGGATCATTCTTTTGGAAGGGAAGCTTTGGTCAGATATATGCAGTTACATGGCTCTGTTTTACATCACATGGGCAAAGCTGTTTTGCACAAAGCCTAAATATACAATTTCCAGTGAGATTGAGAAGGCCTATGATAAATAAATGATAGGGAGTTCGTTGAACAACTAATAAAAACTATGAAAGTTCCTCTGACTGAAGTCCTAAATAGACAACAAGTGCTATAAAATTTATTACTGGGTTCATGATTTAAATGGCTTTAGCACAACCTTATTTTAATAAATTTAAATCCTTAACAAACTTAACAGGTCCGAGAGTTTATCCTCGCTCTGATACCAAATGTAAGAACTGTGAATAATTTAAACAACTATTCCCTATGAACAAAATATGAAATAACAGAATATTACAGCCATTGCAGAGACAGTAAAGGCTTCTAAAATTACACATCATAATCCTGTGATACAAATTATTGAATTTTATAAATTTAATTGACAGAACCAATGAAAGTACTTACATGTAATCCTACGATCAATGATGCCTCAAACTACTCTTGCTTCGGTTACCAAAACACTGAAACCACCCAACCAAACTGAGCAGAACCTCGCTACTCAGTCCAGTAAACTTCTCAGTTGAAGTAGACTGTTCCCCCGTGCCCAGAAACCTCAGAACAAGCAAGGCCCAACTGTTCCTGATGATAAACAAACTCTGTGTATAAGCTTTTCTCCTGTTTTTCCTCCCCCTGCCTCCAACCGTCCTTTCCTTCTTATCAGTTTTCATTTACCGACATCCTCCATCACTGTGTCCAAAGTATGATAGGTGTTGATTTTTATAAACAAAATCTGATTTTATTTTATTTGAATATCTTAATTTGAAATAAAGTTTATTTATTTATTTTAATGCTTTAATTTTTAATTTAATTAATTTTATTTGATTTCATAAACTTTAATTTACTATAAGTGGGTCATTATAGTAGATGAGTACGCAGAGAGTTGGATGGAGCTGCAGGGAGATGGTGAGATATGCAGGGAGCTCGGGTGAGGAATGGACGCGGAGGAGAGGGAATGAGGACTACGTGCGCAGTGGATGAGGGTTTGAAGATGCAGCGAAAGTTTTTTGCAGGGATGGCAGGGAGGATACACGGATTTGGTAGGGAGGATGGACGCGGATTTGAAGGAAGGAGTGATTGTAATAGGGGAAGATACATGTTGCAAGGGTTTGGAGAGAAAGGCTTTGGCAGCATGAGAAATTCAGGTAGGGTATGAGAGGGATCCATAGCAGAAAGGTTTTTTAAATCGAAATTCCACAGTGAAATCCACAAACCAATCAGCAAATCAAAGAAGCTAGTCAGCAAACTAGTAGCCTAGAATCCCCTTAAAAAAATTTCGAAAATTTTAATTAAAATGTCAAATCCAATTGCTTCAGATTTATCAATGAAAACCCTTAAAAGAATTTTCAAGATTTAAAAAAATTTGAAACCCTAGACTGCAAAATTAATTTGAATATCCCTGCAAAATGATTTTAATGAACCCCAGAGATCCAGATCTTACCCTCCAGGGCCTAGATTTGGACTCTACGTAGTTTTCTTCTTCAGAATTGTAGCTGCAAGACAATAAGAAACACCCAAACGATATATACAATTACCCAAAAAACTAAAACCCATAAAACCCATGTCAAAAAACTGAAAGCAATTATAGATCTATGCACATGAATGATAGATCTATCAGATCTATGGAGTGCGAGTCCAACTCCGCTCTCAAATCTGACAATCTAAGGCTCTCAATAGCCAGATCTATTGATTTAGCACACACACAAAAAAAAAAATTAAGTTTTTGAATTTTAAAGGAGGTGCTGAGCTCACAACCCTTCATGCATCACCAATAAAAAAATATCTTATGATAAGCTCGGGATTAGAAAATATCTTATGATAAGCCCAGGATCAAATTAGGTTGGGCTCTTCAGAAAATGTCTACAAACCTAATCGTAAACAAAAAGAAAAATATCAAATGCATTTGTTTGTTGTTTTGCAGCTGCAGGTCTGGCGGCAGAAGGAGAGCTCAAAGGCAGACGGATAGTGGAGTGTGTACGTGGCTAGTCGAAGAGCAGAAGGTAGGCAATGAGGATTGAGGGAAGACAGACAGTGGAGCTGTAGATGGGTACACAGAGAGTTGGACAGAGCTGCAGGGAGATGGTGAGATATGCAGGGAGCTCGGGTGAGGAATGGACGCGGAGGAGAGGGAATGAGGACCGCGTGGGTAGCGGATGAAGGTTTGAAGGTGCAGCGAAAGTTTTTTACAGGGATGGCAGGGAGGATACATGGATTTGGCAGGGATGATGGACGCAGATCTGAAGGAAGGAGTAATTGTAATAGGGGAAGATACATGTTGCAAGGGTTTGGAGAGAAAGGCTTTGGCAGCGTGAGGAATTCGGGTAGGGTATGAGAGGGATCCACAACAGAAAGGTTTTTTAAATCGAAATTCCACAGTGAAATCCACAAACCCGGCAGCAAATCAAAGAAACTAGTTAGCAAACTGGTAGCCCAAAGACCCCTTATTTTTTGAAAATTTTAATTAAAATGTCGAATCCAATTGCTTCAGATTTATCAATGAAAACCCTTAAATTTTTTCTCAAGATAAAAAAAAAATTGAAACTCTAGACTACAAAATTAATTTGAATACCCCTGCAAAATGATTTTAATGAACCCCAGAGATCCAGATCTTACCCTCTAGGGCCTAGATCTGGACTCTACGTGGTTTTTTTCTTCAGATCTGTAGCTGCAAGACAACAAGAAACACCAAAACGATATATACAATGACCCAAAAAACTAAAACCCAGAAAACCCAAGTCAGAAAACTGAAAACAATTACAGATCTATGCACATGAATGACGGATCTATCAAATCTATGGAGTGTGAGTCCAACTCCGCTCCCAGATCTGACAATCTAAGGCTCTCAACAGCCAGATCTATCGATTTAGCACACAAAAAAAAATAATAATTAAGTTTTGTGAATTTTAGAGGTGTTGAGCTCACAACCCTTTATGCATCACTAGAAAAAAAATATCTTATGATAAGTCTGGGATCAAAAAATATCTTATGATAAACCCGGGATCAAATTAGGTTGGGCTCTTCAGAAAATGTCTAACTCCAAACCTAAGCAACAATAGAGAATGTCTGTCTCCCCATATGATGAAACCCTTTGTGGAACCCCCATGTGTCATCCCAAGAGCGAACTATATCACTCTCTGCCACGACTCCGCTCATCTCGAGTGATATATCAATTAACTGAATCCCTGCATCCCATAGGTAGACTTGCTGCGACATAGCCCTGGCAATCGATGGAATCCCTTTGGTCCTCATCTCTAGTCCTTGCATGCCACCCATATATAGGCTCCCTTAATCATTAACTAGTCTTAGGCATGCTAAACTGTCCGGTGCTTGCCATTGTGTAGTACCGATGACTACTGGAAACCACATGTGCCAAATAGCTACCCCTTGAATGCAACCAATAAATGGGTATTTGATAGGCGTAATCGATTCAATGTACGCGGATCCATCCCGCTCCTGCCAACCATCACCACTGGTTCGATTACCTTACCCTAGAGAATGTGTTGATACGATGCTGGGAGCCCTGATACATACTAGACAACTATCTCAGTTGTACACGGTATCCTCTGCTCATGCATGGTCCAGACATGCCCTATGGAAAAAGTGAAACATGTTTCCCCTGTGACCAACTCCCCAAGCATAGGATCAATGATGAATGATATGCCATCCCTGTCAGTGATCACCTCATCCCCTAACCCGTGGCTGTCAACGCGCACACCGAATCGATGCCCCCATTGAGAAGTCTCCCCTCTATTGCACCAAGTGTCATCCAAATATCTTGGTTGAGCTCCCCAACCCCTACTGGTCGTGCCTAGAGTGTCAAAGGACAACAACCATATTGCCCGTTCCTGTATGTTACATAGAAGAGGGTCAGGAGTGTGAGTCCCCGCGGATACCATCAAGTAACGCTCATTTGTGTCCGCATCAATCCTGGGTGAACTACACCCAAATGTATGTGTTGAAGTTTCTAAGTCTACCAGCTAGAAACCCTCCATGCACTATGCTGATTTCATCCTGTTGATTTGGGGTAACATCAGATGTGCTTTAGCCATGAAATTTGGTGGAGAGGTTAAGGTACATGAGATCTCCAATACCCAGAAAGGGTTTGGGTAGATTCTAAACAATTTGAGAGATATTAAAATAATTAATATTTTTAATGGAGTCTCTAAGTCTAAAGTTAGGGAAATTAAAATATTAATGTGAATTAATATAAAACTGTGTTGGAATGGTCCAAAAGTCATGGATCAAGCCAGATCGAATCTTAGCCATTGATTAGGGATTTAATCTCGGTCGTTGATTTGTCAACGAGAAAAGTATAAAAGGAGGCTTGAGGGTCACTTGGAGACCACACCAAGAGATCAAGATTTCGACTTTTTGGCCTTGGGTTTGCTGAGAAAGTTGAAAGAGTGATCAGAGTTGCAGCGGAGGGGCAGTGAATACAGAAGCAGAGAGGCAGAGAAAGCACTGGGAGGATCAACATAGTAGTCGGAGAGGGGACGCAGAAGTAGCAAGGGCTCACACAGAGGCAGCTAGGAGCTGTACAGTGCCTCAGAGGGCCAGCGTGAGTGACACAGAGGGCCAAAGGACTGACACAGTGCCTCTAGAGGATGATGTAGGCCAAGCCAGAGTGACGCTAGGCTAAAGCTGTGCCAAAGAGAGTTGATGCAGTCCCTAGAGGCTGATGTTGGGGTTTCGTGGGGCAGATTGGAGTTGTGGAGCTGTCAGAGTATTTATCCAGGGTTTTAGCTGGAATATCTATCTCCGATTGAGAGGTGCTACTGCCAAGATTTTTCTCTGTTGGGTGAGCCAGATTTGGCACCCAAATTGCATTCTAAAACTGCTTAATAAATCAAACCCTCAGATAGTTGCACCGGTTTTCCCACATTGGGTTTTTCCTGGGACATTAGTCAAAAAACAACGTTGTCACTTGTGTGCTTGTTTCTATTTCCTTCAGTTGATGATCTGTAATGTTTTGAGCATGTACTTGTATTTATTTCCAGTATTTACATGGTAAATAACTTGTTAATTAACAGAACACGTAGGTAGGAATAAATCAATAAAGTACATGAAGGGTTTTTAACATGTTAGACTTAGAAATTCCAACATGGTATCATAGCGTGGTTGCAGATCACAGGAAAACTGAGGACATAAGTTGAATAGAGCAACAACAGTAGAAAATAGTTGTCTCGAGTGACAGAAGTTGTTCCTAGTAGAGTAGCAGCAAAGAAGGGGTGACGTAGTGCCTGCGTCATCAATATTGAGCCAAGAAGAGGCAACGCAAAGGCTGAGGGAGGCAAAGGTAGGCTCACGTAGAGGCTAGGAGGGCTAACGTAGTTGGCTGAGGAGGTTGATTTGCCGGTGCTGGGATTGTGCGGAGCCTACGAGCTCTAACCTTCAGTTTGATGGGGTTTAGGAGGCTGTGGGTAAGTTGTAGAGTGGAGTTGGTGAGGTACTGTAGTCAGAACAATACCTAACAGGGCAAGACCAAGGTAGAGGGAGTTGCTGCTGAGGCGGATTTCTAGCCAAGGAATCTAGATCAGTGTTGCAGTTGCACAGACGATTAGAGAGGGGCATCTCGACATTGGTAGAAGGGTTTCCTGGAGGGAAATCAAGGCTCAGAGGAGTCATACCAAGATGTTCTAGGAGGGAAGTAGAGGAGCAGCAAAAGGGCACTACACGGAGTAAGAGACCAGGATAGACTAGACGGAGCCTCAAACTTCGTAGTCTGGAAGGCCAGAATCTAACTCGTACTAGACAGGAATCGTGTCAAGCACTTCGCCTTGAGGACGATAGCTATCCTAGTTGACCCAGCTGATAACGACAAGTATGAGGATGCAATGGCGAGGGCTAAGAGTATCATTGTTGATGGGGTCAAGGATCATATAGTACGACATATTGCCGAGAAGAACATAGCGCAGGAGATGTGGGAGGCCCTAACCAAGTTGTATCAACATACTTCCGTGCAGAGGAGGATGCTACTAGAAAATCAACTGCGATCATACCAAATGAAGAAGGGAGAACAGATCAACCCATTCCTCGGTCGATTGAAGGAGATTCGGGATCAGCTGACTTCCATAGGGGCAACACCGGATCCATAATTGATGGTGAGAACAACCCTAAACGCAGTTTCAAAAGACTGGGAGGTGTTTGTCCAGAGCATACTGGGTAGGGTGACCCTTCCAGATTGGAAGGAAATGTGGGATTCTCTTCGCCAAGAAGAGATCAGAAGGCTGAGCAAGACGGGAAGCAGTGACAAGGGGATCAGAATCAAGAAGGAAGAGGAGGAAGATGTTGCCCTAGCATTTGAGGGAAAGCAGGAGAAACGAAAGAAGAAGGACCTCTCCAAGGTCAAATGCTTCCATTGTGGGGAGCTGGGTCATTATGCGACCCAGTGTCCAAGGAAGAAGAGTAAGGGAAAGGCCTCCGAGACCAAGGTAGCGTCAGCAAGGGAAGAGAAGGAAGTAGAGACAGACGATGACTATGCCATGAGTGCACACACACCATTTGAGCGGATGTGGGGAGACATCGAGCTGTAGTCAGGCAGACTACAGGCGATGAGGGGCAGTATCCTTGAGGTACCCAGTCACTTGCATTAGACCTTGCTATGGGAGCCCCGAAGAGGAGTAGCAGTACTAGCGATGTCGGTAGAGATGGATGCGGATGGAGCAACAGAGGGAGCTACAGTGCAGGATTCCTAGGACAGTGCGAGGCTAGCAAGCTGCAACAGTGCGAGAGGCATGGGAGTGTTGCACCAGTGCAGGATGGCACAAAGAGGTGTTCAACGGTGCAAGATGCATGGAGTTGTTGCAGTAGTGTAGAGGTTAGAGAGGGAGCACGTCTTTGTGATAGAGGGAGCTTTAGCATTGGGAGTGTTTCTAACCTAACAGAGATGTCAAAGTTGGGAGATCATTTACTTACTTCTCAGTAACTCAGTTGTAGTGCAGTAGTTAGCAGTGGTAGTGCTATGGGTAGCACGATGCAACATGATGAGAGGGGTTGCAGTGCAGATGTAGTAGTGGCAGTGGCAGGGCCATGGGCAACAACACAGATGCAGAGGGAGTTGCAGTACATTTGTAGCATTGGTAGTGGCAGGGCCATGGGTAGCAGTACAGGATGCAATAGTGCAGATGATGGGCAACAGGCCTAGCATCAACACAGGGACCGATGCTGGATGATCAAGGTGATACTCAATGAGGAGTATTGCTAGAGCACAGTCTTTGCTAAGAGGGATTGTTGATTTGGGGAAGCATCAGAGGTGTTCTAGCCACGAAATTTGGTGGAGAGGCTAAGGAACATGAGATTTCCAATACCCAGAAATGGTTTGGGCAGATTCTAAATAGTTTGAGAGATATTAAAATAATTAATATTTTTAATGGAGTCCCTAAGTCTAAACTTAGGGAAATTAAAATATTAATGTGAATTAATATAAAACTGTGTTAGAATGGTCCAAAAGTCATGGATCAAGCCAGATCTAATCTTAGCCGTTGATTAGGGACTTAATCTCAATCTCCGCTGTTGATCTGTCAAGGAGAAAAGTATAAGAGAAGGCTTTAGGGTTACTTGGAGACCACACCAAGAGATCAAGATTTTGACTTTTTGGGCTTGGGTTTGCTGAGAAAGATGAGAGAGTGATCAGAGTTGCAGTGGAGGGGCAGTGAATACAGAAGCAGAGAGGCAGAGATAGCACTGGGAGGATCAGCGTAGTAGCCGGAGAGAGGGACGCAGAAGCAGTCAAGGGTCCACGCAGAGCTAGCCAGGAGTTGTGTAGTGCCTTAGGGGGCCAATGTGAGTGATGCAGAGGGCCAAAGGACTGACGCAGTGCCTCCAGAGGCTAACGTAGGCCAAGCCAGAGTGATGTTGGGCTAACGTTGGGCCAGAGAGAGTTGATGCAGTCCCTAGAGGCTGACACTGGGGTTCCATGGGGCAGATTGGAGCTGTGGAGTTGCCAGAGTGTTTATTCGAGGTTTCAATTGGAATATTTGTTGTCTAGTGAGAGGTGCTACTGCCGAGATTTTTCTCTGTTGGGTGAGCCGGATTTGACATCTAGATTGTATTCTGAAATTGCTTAATAAATCAAACCCTCAGATAGCTACACTGATTTTCCCGCATTGGGTTTTTCCAGGGACATTAGTCCAAAAACAACGGTGTCACTTGTGTGCTTGTTTCTATTTCCTTCAGTTGATGATATGTAATGTGTTGAGTATGTACTTGTATTTATTTCCAGTATTTACATGGTAAGTAACTTGTTAATTAACAAAACAAGTAGGTAGGAATAAATCAATAAAGTACATGAACAGTTTTTGACGTGTCAGACTTAGAAATTCCAACAATTCCTACCTACTTGTTCCGTTACTTAACAAGTTATTTACAATGTAAGTACTGAAAATAAACACTAGTGCATGCTCAACATATTACAGATCATCAACTGAAGGAAACCGATACAAGCACACAAAATGAGACCGTTATTTTTGGACCAATGTCCCCAGAAAAACCCAATGCGGGAAAACCGGTGCAACTATCTAAGGGTTTTCTTATTAAGCAATTTTAGAGTACAATCTGGGTGCCAAATCTAGCTTACTCAATAGAGAATGCCCTTGGCAGTAGTACCTCTCAGTTTGAGATAGATGTCTCCTCTGAAACCCCAGATAAACCCTCCAACAGCTCCTTAGTTCCAATCTGCCCTAGAAACCCAAACTTTAGCCTCTCTCTGCCTAGCGCTGGCCCTGCGTCACCCTGAATAGGCATGCGTTAGCCTTAGGAGGGCTTGCGTTAGTCTTCTGGCCATCTGTGTCAACAACGTTGGCCTCTCTGAAGCACTGCACAACTCCTAGCTACCTCTTTGTGGCCCTGCGTGAGGCCTGGATGCTACTGCGTCACTCTCTTTGGCTCCTGTGTTGATCTCCCGGCATTATCTTTGCCTCTTTGTCTCTCTGTACTCACTGCCCCTCAGCTGCAACTTCGATCATTGATTCTATCTCTCTTAGCAAACCCCGCTCTAGAGAATAGAATGACTGATCGTCTGGTTGGCCTTCCAAGTGACTGCCAAGCCTCCTCTTATACCTTTCTCATTGACATATCAACAGCCAAGATTAAATCCCTAATCGACGACTAAGATTAGATCTGGCTTGATCCATGTCTTTTGGACCATTTTAACACAATTTTATATTAATCCACATTAATATTTTAATTTCCCTAAGTTTAGACTTAGGGACTCCATTAGAAATATTAATTATTTTAATATCTTCAAAACCATTTAGAATTTGCCCAAATCCTTTCTGGGTATTGGAGATCTCATGTGCCTCAATCTTTCCAACAAATTTTGTGGCTAGAGCACATCTGATGCTACCACAAATGAACACTCCTTAGCGAGGATTGTGCTCTAACAATACTCCTCATTGAGTATTACTCTGATCATCCGACATTAGCCCCTGTGCTGATGCTAGCCCTGTTGCCCACCATCCTCTGCACTACTGTATCCTGTGCTGCTGTCCATGGTTCTGCCATTGCCACTGTTGCATCTGTACAACAACTCCCTCTGCATCCATGCTGCTGACCATGGCTCTGCCATTGCCACTGCTACATCTGCACTGCATCTCCTCTCATCATGTTGCACTATAATTAAATTACTGAGAAGTAAGTAACTGATCTCCCAACTCTGACCTTTCTGTTGGGCTAGAGACCTTCCTGATGCTGAAGCTCCCTCTACTACTGACAAGTGCTCCCTCTCTGACCTTTGCGCTGCTGCAACAACTCCTTGCATCTTGCACCATTGCACACCTCTTTGTGCCAACCTGCACTAGTGCAACACTCCTGTGCCTCTCACACTACTGCAGCCTGCTAGCCTCACACTGTCTCAGGACTCTTGCAGTATAGCTCTCTCTGCTGCTCCATCTGCATCCATCTCTACCCACATTAGCTAGTCTTGCTACTCCTCTTCGGGGCTACCGTAGCAAGGTCTAATCCAAGAGGCTGGGTACCTCGAGGATCCTGCCCCTCATCGCTTGTAGTCCACCTGATTACAGCTCGATGTCTCCCCACTTTTGCTCAAATGGTGCGTGTGCACTCATGGCACAGGCATCGTCTGTCTCCACTTCTTTCTCTAGCCTTATTGGCGCTACCTTAGTCTCGAAAGACTCTCCCTTACTCTTCTTCTTGGGACACTAGTTCGCATAATGACCCAGCTCCCCACAGTGGAAGCACTTGATCTTGGAGAGATCCTTCTTCTTCCATTTTTTCTTGCTTTCCCTCAGATGTTAAGACAACATCTTCCTCCTCCTCCTTTTTGACTCTGATCCCCTTACTGCTGCTTCACGCCTTTGTCTGCCGTCTGATCTCTTCTTGGTGAAGAGCCGCCCACATCTCCTCCCAAGGTGGAAGGGTCCCTTTGCCCAGCATACTCTGGACAAATACCTCCCAGTCTTCTGAGACTGCATTCAAGGCTGTTCTCACCATCAATTCCTGATCTAGCGTGGCCCCTATGGAAGTCAACTGATCTCAGATCTCATTCAGTCCACCGAGGAAGGTGTCGATCAGTTCTCCCTTCTTCATCTGATATGACCTCATCTGATTCTCTAGTAACATTCTTCTCTGCACAAAAGTATGTTGGTACAATTTCTTTAGGGCCTCCCACATCTCATATGCCGTTTCCTTCTCGACTATGTGTGGTACTACATGGTCCTTAACCCTGTCAAGGATGATGCTCTTGGCCTTCACCATTGCCTCTTTGTACTTGTCATTAGCAGCTGGGTCAATTGGGATAGCTATCGTCCTCAAGGCGAAGTGCTTGACACAATTTCTGTCAAGTACAGATAAGATTTTGGCCTTCCAGACTATGAAGTTTGAGGCTTCGTCTAGTCTATCCTCGTCTCTTACTCTGTGCAATGCCATGCTTCTCTTCTACTTCCCTCCTAGAAGTTCTCGATGTGACTCCCTCTGAGTCTCGATTTCCCTCCTGGAAATCCTCCTACCGATTTCGAGATGCCCTTACTTTGATCGTTTGTGCAACTGCCCCACTGATCCAGATTTCTTGGCTAAAAACCCTCGGTAGCAACTCCCTCCTCCTTGGCCTTGCCCTGTCAGGTACTGTTCTGACTACAGTACCCCACCAGCTCCACCCTGCAACTTTCCCACAACCTCCTAAACCCCAGCAACATGAAGGTGAGAGCTCCTAGGCTTTGCGCAATCCTGGCACCAGTGACTCGGCCTCCTTAGCCAACTGCGTCACAGCCCTCTGGCCCTCTGCGTGGCTCTGCATGGGCCTCCCTTTGCCTCATTTGGCTCTGCGCCTCTTCCTGGCTCATCCTTGATGATGTAGGCGCTATGTCACCCTTCCCTTGTGTTTCTGCTAAGAACAACTTCTGTCACTTAGGAGAGCTGTTTTCTGTTGCTATTGCTCTGCTCGGTTGATGTCCTTAGTTCTCCTATGATCTGCAACCACGCTCTAATACCATGTTGAAGTTTCTAAGTCTACCAGTTAGAAGGCCTCCATGCACTTTACTGATTTATTCCTACCTACTTGTTCCGTTACTTAACAAGTTATTTACAATATAAATACTGAAAATAAACACTAGTGCATGCTCAACATATTATAGATCATCAACTGAAGGAAATAGATACAAGCACATAAAATGACACTGTTATTTTTGGACCAACGTCCCCGGAAAACCCAATGCGGGAAAACTGGTGCAGCTATCTGAGGGTTTTCTTATTGAGCAATTTTAGAGTAGAATCGGGGTGCCAAATCCAGCTTACCCAACAGAGAATGCCATTGGTAGTAGTACCTCTCAGTCTGAGACAGATGTCTCGGTTGAAACCTCGGATAAACCCTTCGGCAACTCCTCAGTTAGGCCTCTCTTTGCCCAACGCTGGCCCTGCATCACCCTGAATAGGCCTGCATTACCCTCAAGAGGGCGTGTGTTAGCCTTCCGACCCTCTGTGTCAGCTACGCTGGCCTCTTTGAAGCATTGCGCAGCTCCTAGTTGCCTTTGTGTGGCCCTATGTGAGCCCTGGCTGCTACTGTGTCACTCTCTTTGGCTCCTGCACTGATTTCTCGACACTATCTCTGCCTCTTTGTCTCTCTGTACACACTGCCCCTTAGCTGCAACTCCAATCACTGATTCTGTCTCTCTTAGCAAACCCAACTCTAGAGAATAGAATGATTGATCATCTGGTGTGTCCTCCAAGTGACCCTCAAGCCTCCTCTTATACTTTTCTCGTTGACATATCAACGACCGAGATTAAATCCCTAATCAATGGCTAAGATTAGATCTGGCTTGATCCTTGTCTTTTGGACCATTCTAACACAGTTTTATATTAATCCACATTAATATTTTAATTTCCCTAAGTTTAGACTTAGGGACTCCATTAAAAATATTAATTATTTTAATATCTCCTAAACTGTTTAGAATCTGCCCAAACCCTGTCTGGGTATTGGAGATGTCATGTGCCCCAACCTCTCCACCAAATTTCGTGGCTAGAGCACATCCGATGCTACCACAAATCAACAGTATGCCTGGTATCTCCGTCCATGGGTGTCCCTGGAGGCAACACTCCAAGACCTTGTTGTGCAACACCATACGCCTCTCCATACCACTGATCATCCTAGTACTCCTGGACATGCCACTATACACCGTGGCCTACTCCTGTACACTACTAGATACCCTTGGCTGCAACTATGCCTTCCTATGCCGTCCTGCTTCCTACCTGTGTCACTGCACCTGTCACTCATCGCATGCACTCACTGCGATGTGAGGCCCTCCCACTCCGCAACGCGGTCCAACAGACTACAACACACCACCATGCATCTCCATGCCCACCTGTCGACCACTATGAAATGCTAGATTCTCCCACATATCCCTGGATATGATGGCCTAGATCTTGTCTCTACGTGTTAGGCCACACTTGATTATTATCATCAGCTCCACCATCGCACCATTATCCCCGCCGATGAATGGATCTTCCCTCCAAATCCCCCTAAGGGATCCGAGAAGTGATTTTCCTGATGTGTCAGCAGTGATGACACCACTGCTCTTCTCCTTTGCGTCCTCTGTGCCTTGCATAAAAGTGAAGAGCGCCCAGCTCCATGCAAGGCACCTTCTGGTGGTCTGCCAATGCACCTCCTCTGAAAAACTCCTGCTAGAGTATGCTGATCACCAAGTGATCCCGTGTACAAATGCCATACCAAGAAAACCAAAAGAGTCTTTCCATAAACTGGTCAGCCATTGGTGCTGATCGAGACTCCCCTATCGAATGTACATGCTAAATTCCTAGGTCAACTGCACCATCCCAGTTGTAGTCAATCGACCTACATGGGAAATGATAGGTAGTCCCTCTCGGATCCTAATGCCAGTCTTGGCTTCTAGCATTCCCAGTGCCTAGAAACTCCTGCTGAGCTCCACCTGGGTCCACTACCATCTCCATAGTCCACTCCACTAGGTACCAACTTAGAATATCTTACCACCCAACCCTAAGACAGGGATCGAATGCACGAAATCCTGCACGTAGAACATCCCTAGCATGTGGGTGTTGCAACCCGTGCAACTTGGGTTGTCTCATCTCGCTATCTTGGTCAATACATACAATCTGACTAGGTAGCTTTGTCTCCCTCTGTCCAATGGGCCAAGGTAACCTAACAGTGCTTCCAGCCCAATTTATGTATGCCTGAAGAGGGCTGCTCTCACGCTCTAACGTGCCCTCTAGTTTTACTAGTAGGGAATTCAACTGCTCCCCAATGTGAGTCAATTGGGCTGTGGACTCGACACAAACCACTCTCGTGCCCTCCAACTCATCGTTCTGTTGTAGAATCACCTTTTGCACTAATGCGACCTTCCTTTTTAATGCTAGAAGGTAGGCCTGAAACTGATGGAATTGTTGTGGGCTTCTATCACCTGTAAACTCGGTCACGGCTCCAGATACCTCAAAAACTGTTGGCATCTTGTCCAGGGATGGCACCCCCTCAATAAATGGCTCTATGCGAGTAGGGTCTATCCTCTCCGCCAGGGTGTCAACTGGGGCTATCAAAGAGGTCTCTAATAAAGGTGACTTCTGTGCCACACCGGGTATATCGATGTGCTCCTTACCATCCTGTGGGCTCTCAGCGTCATGCTCAACCTCCTCCTCAGGCTCCTGATATATAAAGCCATGTCTTCACCAGCAAAAGCGCCCTCCGGTCTCACCCTCTAACTGTCTTTGTCCCGTCTACTCCTTTTCAAGAGATCTGATGTGCTAATTTGGTTGACTTTCCCCACAATGTAGATGGCAGCACCCCAACAGCGTGCTCTAATGTCTTTGTTGTAAGTGTGAGGATGTGCTTGGTCCATTACCCACCTCAACTGGGCCAACTTCTCATCGCCCATTGAATTTTACCTGAGAATTTCTGCATAATGGATTTCCCTTGAGCTAATGGGTTTGTTTCTAGTTTCACTCGTCATTGTGCACACATACCCAAAGCTTCGATGATCTTCTGGCTAATTTCCCACAACTAGGCCAAGATCATGCTCTGATACAACTGTAATGTTCCAATCTTAAATAAATAATGATATGCAAAGCAAAAACGATTTACAACAGAAAATTTTTAAACCATCAACAAATGCTCATAAAAGTTATGGAATTAAGAACCAGTTGAGCATTTTATTAATCAATGGAGCAAGTACAATAGTATGGAGGAATGCACCTGGGCTTGCCTCAATGGAAAGCGTGACAGAACGCAGGTGATAATACAATGATCTCAAATGCTGGAAATGACTGCTCCTCTAATGCCCTGCGCTGCCCCGAAAACTTCAATGCTGCCTAGAAAGGGACTGCAAGAAACTCCTTCTTTGGTGCTTAGAAAATGATGAAACTTCAGCCACAAAATCCTTGGCCAAAACCTAGAATGGTTTGGCCCGATTTGGACTTCCCAAAATCGACCCCCAAAGGCACTATTCGATCCCCAACAATTCTACACTGTCTACTACAATGATACGGCTTAAAACCCCACCTCTGTTGCTCAAAAAATTATGAAACTTTATATTTGGGATCCTTCTCAAAAACCCAAAAAAACCCAGAAAGGATTTTGGCTGGTCTAGAATTCTTAAATTTGACCCCCTTAGAGCCCAACCTCAGCTGCAACTGCAAAACTCGGCCTGTTGGAAACTACTTGTAAATCCTCTTGAAAATGCCCCCAAAGCGCTAGGCTGACCCATTGCTACCCAATCCCTGACTTCCCGGTTGAGCTCTAGGCCTAAGACACCAGCTCCTAAGCTCCACGAAAAACTGTTGAGCAACCTCTGCGCTATCCCCTAGCCCAGCAATTTGAACTGCTGGAATGTTGGCTCTGCTGGCTGTAAAACACAACAGTCTAATAATGCTATCTCATCTCTCTAACTCTCCAACAAACAATCTGATCTCTGTTGGCCTCTATCTCCCTCTGCGTATTCTCTGGTTGCCCAGAAATACGCACTCTCTACTCTGCATTGGTTGGTGGTGCTATGTCAATGCCCCAAGTCTCCTGAAATCGTTGTAGAACTGCCTCTCTAGGGCGGGCACGGATAGTCCCTCGAAGTAGAGGTTGAATCTCCCGCTTGAGAGATTCGTGGCTAAATAACCGATTGACTCAGCTAAATAACAGAGTGAACAGTCAAGTGATTTTGTTTGCAAGATGTATGAATGAATCCAAAAATGAGAGCTGCTCCCTCCTTATAACTCGTTGGGCCTCCCTTACCTCATGTGGCCCCCTCCATCCACCTATTCAACTTTCCCTCCAAGCTATTCAAATGGGCCAATTCGAATTCCCATGTGGGTGGCCCCCACATTCCATTAGCAACCAAATTAAGTCGAATTGCCTCTTAAGTCCCTAAGTTGAAAATGACGAGTTCTGTTCCTTAGCCAAAATTTTGCAAAATTGTGTAGCAACACCTTGTTACAAATGTGTTTGAGAAGGGACATGACACTGTGAAGTTGAGCTAGAGAGGAAAGCTATCTGAGCAAATTCATCCTCCAATATAGAAGAAAAATCCATAGCCTCTTGAATGTTAATTCTCTCTGTGGCCATACTAGAAAATCTGAGAAGTTCAAATACACTAGAGAAGTCCTGTTTATAATTCTTCTGTGTGCTTTTCTCTTCCTGTCATGCACATATTTACAACTGCAAACTCTTGCTGTAAATCTCTATGCCCAAATCTACTTTGTGAATTACTGATTTGCTTACTGGAATCTCTTCCTGACAACATCAGTGCCTGTTGCCGTTGCTTCTAGGACAAATCGAACTTTTCCTCAACTCTGAATTGGAAAGCGATTTTCCTACCCCAACAATTTGCACTGCCTGGTTGGCCTGCGCAGATATGGAAATATTGTGCTCGGATCTCCCTCTAAAACTACACAATTTCGCTTTCCTCGCTTCTGAGCCTTTGATACCATGTGAAATTTCCATGAATTCACTAACTGGAGTTTAATCTTCTAACTTGTTAGCAGTTTATTTTTTTACGACAAATAATGATTAAATCATTGGTAAATTCTTCACAATAAAAACGTTGCAGAATTATAAACTAGAACTGAATAATAGATGCACAAACACACACACAATAAAAATGACACCAATATTTTTGGACTAAACGTCCTCGGAAAAATCCCAAAGAGAAAACTCGTGCAACAAATGAGGGTTTATTTTATTATGCAACACTTTGAAAACTTTTACAACTGGTTGCCCAACTGGAAAACCTTCGACAATACATTGGCAAAATATACTGGATATCCAAATCTCTTCTGCAAATCAACTTAGTGTCCTCTAGCCTGCTCACACCCCACACTGGCAACTCGCACTGCTGCCTGGAATACACATCGCTGGCTCTGTGCAATTGGCATAACCCTGGATCTACCTCCAATTGGGTTGTCTAGCCTCCCTTTGCCTCTAGAATGAATTCTCTCTGCCTTCCAAACATTGATCCAACCTTCGACAATTGATGAAACCCTCTTTCAACAACTCGCAATAATGGACTAACTATCTCGCACTACACAAATCGGCCTATTTTGTAAACAATACAGCCTCATCTTTTCCTGCCTTCCAGACGCTAGAAAACTAAGGAAAAATCTCCTTCAGATCTCTGCTCCCAAATCTCTATTGCTCTCTCTCCGATGCTCTTTCCTTGGTTCAAATTGCGCCCTCACTAAAAACTGCAAACTAGGTAGCTCGATCTGCTTTGCGTTCAATGATCACACTGACACTATCTCCGAGCCCTTTGGCCTGCTCGTATAATCTCTCGTTGGAGTCTCAATGACCATGATTTAATCTCCATCGGTGGCTAGGATCAATTGGACTTCATGAATAGAAGTCTCTAAAGAAATCTCGAAACTTTTGTTTACCACTTTTCTTAAGTTAGACTTAAAAGGTATTTTAATTATGGTAAATTAATTTAATTAAGGTGTTTCACAAGCTTATCTTGAGAAACCTTTTATGGGTTTTAGGGATCTAGTGTTCCTTAGCCTCTTAGCATAATCTGAAATTAGAACAACTATCCGATGCAACCATATCCATAAAAGACTAACATTCTTGGTCCAAGTGGGACTAATGACTCTTAGGATCCTTGGAGATGGATGGTTCAACCGAGAGCTTGCCCAACTCCAAGCTTGAGGTACCTGAAAACACCACTTAAGATCTTGCCAACAAGATTAGCAACATAGGTGAAATTTTGCTCTATGATAAACTAAACATGTTATTCAAACTAGAAACACATGTTAAATCTAAAGTGCGAAGTTACTATCCTTTCCCTTGGACAACAAATCTAAAGTGCAAAGAATTCAAAAGAATAGCAAACAATTACTATCCTTTCCCTTGGACAACAATGTCCCTATCAAGGCCTATGATAACCAACTTGAAAACAAATAGCAATAAAATCAACAAGGTTACGTCAACATAAGCACATGGCAAACCACACAAAGCAAGAGACCATTGACCTCCAAAGTCTTTTGTATTATAAAAAATGTAGCAAATGTAGCAAAATTACAATAAGTTGTACCCAAAAGCTTCCATTTTTCCAAATGAGAGAAAAATGATCACAATATATAGATTTTTGGAAGAGGCCCAATGAATTTGCCAAGAAGAGTGTTGATTGATTGCCTGTCAAGTTACACTATGCGCTTCAATCTGGCTAAGCTTGTTAGTCCTTGGGCAGGCTAAGTGTAGTATGTACCCCTTGTTTGCTGCATATCAGCGTTGATTGTTGGGCATGTGATAGCCCCTAATCTGCTGTGCATGTGACTGTCAGTTGGGCCTGTCTGTGGCTGTCAGGGGGGCCTGCATGCCCCTTAATTGTTGTTGCGTATTGACTGTAGTGGGCAGTATATAGACATGTGCATTTTGAGGGGGAGTGAGGTGGGAGTTAACTCCCACTCACTCTTAGTTTTTTTCCCCTATTTCCCACCTATCAAACAGTTGTAACTCAGCCCCATTTATTTGCTGTAGGTGGTCCTCAAATCGTGGGATTTGGTCCACTGTATTTGCTATTGAAAGGGGTAATTCGTCCCTCCTATGTGGTAGCCCAGTCAACCTTCTTATGTGGCCTTTAACTTGACTTCAATTGCCATGTCACTTGACTTGTCTCCTTGAGTTGGAAATTGATTTTTAATATGTCCCTACTTATTAATTTTTGTAATTTTCTTCACCTTTTATCCTGACCTTTCGGAAAAGTGGGTTTTCATGGGGGAATAATAATTTTCTAACCTCCAAAGTGGGTACTAGAAGAATGTTGGTGCTCTGAGCATGAAATTTGAGCACTGACATAGTACCAACATTTCCTAAGGCCACTTATTTACATAATTACATAGAAAATTAATTAAAAGTCTCATCTTGCGGGAATTTTTAATTATTAAAAAAAGTCCTAGAAAGACTTAGTCAAATTCCGTAAGACTCTAGATATGACCTAGCATGGTAATATGCATTGACTGTATACATCAGGACACACTCAAGGCTCAATCATTAAGCTACACTCTAGCTTTGGAGACATATGAGTGAAAAAACTTGACTAGCTATTTGTCGCTAAAGAGCAAAAATAATTAATTAAGTGAAAAAAACATTGTAGTGGACTCACTTAGTAACCAGGTCCCAAGTTGCATAAGTTTGTTACATAAGTTCATCATGCTAGCATTCATTTATTACAATTCCCCTGTGGTGGTATGAAATTTGAGAGAAGAAAGTAGTAGAGGAGAGAGAAAAGGGGCAGAATGCCCTACTGGATTTCTGATCTTCAAAAAATTTCTAGGCTCCTCATCCATTAGGTGATGGGGTCTTCGTTTCCGACCATGTGCATATGAGCAAGTAACATCACCCTCACAAGACGTGCAAGATTTTGAAGCAACAAGTCCCATGCAAATTCCCTCTAAATGTTGGCTCTAAATTGATGCCAAGCTTGGAACCCTAGATTCTGATCACCACACCAACCAATTTAACTAATCAAATGAGTTCAAATTAATATCTTAATGAGCCAAATATTGACTATATTGGGTTAGATTTGTAAATGGTCAAGAATCATTAGAAAACTTTATTTGCTACAGTATCAACTATATCAAAACAATACCTAAATCCCAAATCTAGTAGGTGTCCACTATATCAAAATGTTAGCTGAACATACAATGAACTTGAACCAATAATAGCAGTATAGGCCTAGTTAATTGCATCAGATACATTCATCATTGTAGAATAGTGAGCTAAATCAAATAAACAAAGTTCACATAACAGATCCACAATTAAAAAGCTTACGTTCAATCAACCATCATTAAAAGCTTCTTGATAAGCTTTATTTGTTTGTTTAGTAAAAGAAAGCAAATGAATTATACATGCAGAGTCAAGACACAATGTTTGTAGTGGGAACCTGAGTACTGGGAGGAAACCCACTAGAAACTATAGAGTACTTAGCTTGGGGAGTATAGCTGTTATAATGATTAAGCCATGGAATACCGACAGTAGCTGATGTGTCAACAATCTGCTTAGGGTTTCCTCAAAAGAAAAGCAAGGTAACCTAGTTATATACCCCAAGCTTCTATTTATATTTGAGGCTTGCTTGGCTAAGTCAACTTGGTGACTAGGTCAAGTGCTCTACATTTGCATTGTTGGGTCCCTATAATACTAGTGATTACCACATTACTATTGTAATTGTACCCTTTATTAATATTGTTATTACTGTGCCCCATAGAATCCATCTATTGTTATTTTTGTGGCTTTATATTTTTATTGTTAGGTCGGTTGGGTTATATTGTGACTCCTTAGACTCCTATATATAGAAAGGAGGTTTTGTCATTTGTATCATCCAAGAATTGTTCATTTATGTAATGTAAAGGAGGTTGCCCCCTCGAAGAGGCTGAATTTTAAGGCATTGATCTATCTTTTCGATCTTTTTCTTAAGTTGGTTTCATAACATTTGGTATCAGAGCTTTGGATTCTAGGGTTTCGCTGCTCCAAACAGGTCATCGTGGCATTTTCGCTATAACTTTTTTTTCTGTGACGTTTTAGAAGCTAAAAACAAAATCCATTTGAGAAGACATCGCGCTGAAGCTTGGGTCAGAATTTCAGAGCTTTTCGCGCTATATTTGCGGAGATATGATTTGAGGAAGTTGGTCTTTTTGCAGACTCCTGAATTAC
>APFE030497274.1:199138-234011 GCA_000404065.3 Pinus taeda | reverse complement strand
TAAAGGAGGTTGCCCCCTCGAAGAGGCTGAATTTTAAGGCATTGATCTATCTTTTCTATCTTTTTCTTAAGCTGGTTTGATAACATGCATACTTTTATCAAATGTAATATGCATTAGCCAAACAAGGGGCTGAATTTACTATATGAGGTGTATATTCTATACCCCACCCCTGTAAATATATTTTAGAATTATTATATATATATTTTCCTATATGTCACTCTTTTTGAGATGTTAACTTTCTTTGATACTAATTATTTACAATCTTATTTAACTTTTTATAACGCATTTGTATTCACTTATTAATAAGCTCTAATAGTATCACATTTTCTATTTGTTTTTTCTTGTTGCATAATTTTCAGCTGAATATATTTATAACTTTATTCATAATTACTGCAAATATTCTACTCAGGTGAAAATGTGGAGCCTACAGCAATAGAAGAAGCTGCAATCCGGAGTAACTTGATCCAACAAATTGTTGTAGTCGGTCAGGTGAAAATTCTAGAAATTTCTTGTTCCAAATCCTTGTATATAATTTTTTTTTGAATTTTACATTTATTTTCTTTTTCCCATTGGAAAATGTCATCCACTTTGTATCAAGATAATAGGAAGTTACAGTCTTTGTTTCGAAAACATAAATCAAAATTCTCGTTTAGATTTACAATTCCAGAGATATGATGATCAGACTAGACCTACATTCAGAATTTTTTTCTATATTTTGTTCAAAGCATTTAATTCTTACAGTTTTTTTATGCTCGCAGGATCAGCGCCGGCTTGGTGCTTTAATTGTTCCAAATAAAGAAGAGCTGCACATGGCTTCCAAAGCATTGAAGAAATCAAATAGTGGATCAGAACCAACAGTAGAAGACTACAATGATTTAATTCGCCAGGAACTAAATAGATAGTATGCATTCCCTTTCTTCCTTTTCAAAGCCATTTACTGAATGATTTACATGATGAAAAAGGGGGCTAGTAGATAAAAAGTATATATTTATTGCATTAGACTATCTGTTGTTTTCTCAAGATGATCTAAGGGTTGCCATGTTCCACCGACTGCGTGGTTTTCATGTAATCATGACAGACATAGCTCTACTCAGGAATATATATATATATATATATATATAATGAGTTCGTTTTTCAGGACAGAGTTTCTTAAATTGGGGATGGGAAAAGACTGGCTATTGCTAAGATGAACAAGATATCCTCAAGAGCTATTCATTTACAAATCCAGTCTTAAATACATTCCGTAGCTACTGAAGAATGATAGAATTCTTTGTTAACTGACTGGAATAAATATATCAATATACTAGACTCATCTTGTACAATAAATAGCACCAAATTGGAGGGAAGTGGTTGAATTACAACCGAGAATAATCAATAACGAAAGATGGCATGAAAGATCTGAACGAAGAGTATAGGGGAGGAGAATTTATATTCTGTAAAATCGAACAGCTTGTTATTCATAATAAAAATGAAAAGGAGCAGGAGTGACAGGAGGTTGGAGGGTTGGGAAAGAAAGGGGGGAGGGAGAGGCAGGGGAGCGGGTGGTGTGATCCTTTTTGATCCCTGAGAAACATTGGAGCTGTCATACGCTTGGGGATTAGGAGCTCGCTACTTTGGGGGCTCAGACTTGCAGTAGAAAGGAACATTTCATGACTAATTGTAATTGGTATTCCACTACAATTGTTAGAGCTGTGATAAAACATTCACAAGCTGACCTTAAGATCAAATACACCACAAAGTCTCAAAGATTCGGGACATCTCATATTTCCAGGCTCTATGCAAGAACAATAAGCAGGAAGATGTTGAAATTTCTAAACACTACTGCATTATTTGGTTTATTTTCTCTTACTTCCTCTTCCCTTGTTGTCCTGCAAATGCTAGAGCCGCATCCTCCTTCTCCTCTTTCTTGATTCGACCTCCCTTGCCACTACTCCCCGCCTTAGTCATCCTCTTGATCTCTTCTTGGTGAAGAGATACCCACATCTTCTCCCTACTGGGAAGAGTAGCCCTGCCCAAAATACTTTGGACAAATGTCTCCCACTCCTCGGAGACTACATTCAGGGCAGTCCTGACCATAAATTCTAGATCCGATGTAGACCCCACAGAAGTAAGTTGGTTGCGAATCTCTTGCGACCTGAGAAGGAATGAATCTATTTGCTCTCCCTTCTGTCACTGATATGACTGTTGCTGATTCTCCTATAGCATTTTCCACATGGACAGAAGTGCCCTAATACAAGGTCTTCAAGGTATCCCACATCTCCATTGTTGTATTCTTTTTAGCAATATGTGGTATGACATGGTCTTTGACCCTGTCTAGGATCATGCACTTTGCCCTAGCCATTGCATCCTCATACTTCTCATTCTCAGCCGAGTCGACTGGGATAGCCATGGTTCTCATGGCAAAGTCCTTGATGCGATGTCGATCCAGGACTGCCAGGATCCTGGCCATCCAGATGACAAAGTTGGAAGCCCTGTCCAACTTGTCCTGATCCCTCAGTGCGTTCACTGCCATTTCAGTTCCTCTTCTGGACTCCCTGTGAGATTCGAATTCCCTCCTGGAAATCTCCCTCTAAGTCCTGATTTCCCTCTTAGAGATCCTTTGGCCAGCTGTCAAACCACTCCTTTCCAATCCTCCTTGCAACTACAACTCGGATCTGGATTTCTTGGCTAGAAATCCATCAAGGTAGTGACTCCCTCTACCTTGGTTCTATCTCGTTAGGTATTTTTCTACTCTGATAGAAACAACACCCCACTAGCTCCTCAAATCACAATCTGCACACAACTCCCCAAGCCCCGTCAACTGAAGAAACTGAGCCTTTCAGGCTCCGCGCAATCCTGGCAATGACAAAATCTACTCCTCCTGGCCACAACGTCGATCCTTCCTAGCTGAGAAAGATGACCAGGCACTGTGTAAGTCTGATTTGCCCCTCTCTACCTCTGCGCTGAGCCTCCTCTGGCTCAAAATGATGATGCAGGCCCTTTGCGTCACTTCTTCTCTACTTCTTCTGCTCTAGAACAATGCTGTGTCTTGGGACAGCTGCTACTGCTGCAAATCCTTTAGATTACTGTTGGTGCCTTTAGTTCTCCTGTGATCTACAATGCTCCAATACCATGTTGAAATTTCTAAACACTACTGCATTATCTGGTGTATTTTCTCCTACTTGTTCTTTTCATTAACAAGTTATTTATAAATATAAATACTAAAAGTAAACACAATTGCAGCCTTAACACATATACAGACCAACAACTGAAATAACTTAGGCAATCACACAAGGAACACCGTTATTTTTGGACAATCATCCCCGGAAAAACCCAATGTGAGAAAACCGATGCAACAGATATGAGGGTTTTATTATTATGCAGTTTTTGAATACAACTAAGGTGCCAGAAATGGTTCACCCAACAAAGAATGTCCTTGGCAGTAATACCTCTCGTCAGAGACAGATATTTTGGCTGATCAATCACTAGATGAATGATCCCACAACAACTACGGCAGTTCCCTAGCTCGACAACCAAAGCCGCTCCAAGATTCTCTACTACTCTGCGTCACTCTGCAGGGACTGTGTTGCCCTTCCCAGCTCACCAGCACTTAGTCTGCCCCACGAAAAATCTCCCGGCGCTGCCTCTTGGCCTTGCGTTAGCTTTGCTAGCCTCTGCACAGCTATTGAAGCCTCCGCGTCAGCCCCTTGGCTCTCTGCATCAACCCCTTAGCTCTTTGCGTCAACCCTCAGACCCTTTGTGTCACCGACACTTGCCTCTTCAGCCTCTGCATAACTCCTAGCTGCCTCTACGTCGGCCTCCCCAAGCTCTGCGCTGTCTCTCTAGCAATATCTGTGCCTCTCTGCTATGTATTCTCGGCTTTGTGCCGAACTGCCCCTCGCTGCAACAAATCACTAGCTTGATTCTCTCAGCAAAACCCTGCTCCAAAAAATCGAACTGGCTGATCAATTTGGTGTATCTCCAATTGACCCTCAAGCCTCCTCTTATATTTTTTCTGTTGAGTCTTCAACGACCGAGATTAAGTCCCTAATTAACGGCTAAGATTAGATTTGGCTTGATCCTCGTCTCTTGGAACCTTTTAACCCAAAATTATATTAATACACATTAATATTTTAATTTTCCTAAGTTTATACTTAGGACCCCATTAAAAATATTAATTATTTTGATATCTTCTCATCTGGGTAGACTTTCTCCAAACGATTTCTTAGTTTTGGAGATCTCATGTGCTTTAGCCTCTCCACCAACTTTCATGGCTAGAGCACATCCGATGCTACCACAAATCAACAGAAGATGCAATGGAAAATAAGTTAATTTGGTTAAAATTGGGGGTTCTATGGATCGATGGGTATAAAACCATCCACTCTATACAAGACTTGAATTAACATCAAATACAAAGTTAATTTTACAACAAGTGTTAAACATGCGCAAGTACCACCTTTGCGGGCACTCATTAACCGTGAAGAGATTTCACACACTCACAAACACACTCGAAGTTGGGAGCTTTTGGTTTTGGAGTTATGGCTTTACTCTGTCTCTATGTATGTGGAATATCATGAAGCTACAACTCTTTTAGGTTGAAGGGGTTTGGTAAAGCTATTTGCAAAGTTATTTTTACGTTGGCTTGTGACCTATTAGAGTTGTTGAGCACTTTAACCTAACTTTTTAGGGATTTTCATTGTAAATAAAGGAAAAGTGACTTGGTTTCCCTCATACAAATAGAGGGAAGTCATCTACAGATGGTCGAGATGAACACATTTAGCAAGTGGGAAAAAGCCAATACATGAGCTTTACCCCATCATCATGGCCATCACCCTGGTTCATACAGGCCCTAGATGAGTCTCCTTTATCATTTAGGAACCCATGATTGTCCCAACCCCTGGTGGGAAATGAACCACCCTACCTTAAAGGGGGTATCCACTACTATATCTCACACATCATGGTCTTACTCCTTGAGCCCTGAGCAGTCAATTAAAGAAAAATCATAAAAGGAAAAAGGCATATAAAGAAAGGTGGAAAAATCAATGTTGGGGCACCTCATGTACCATGATTGCTCCCTCCTATACATTATATACCCAAATGTGGGCTTCCCTTTTACTAGCTACCCTTGTACCCCAACATGTGGCCTAGGGTTGCCCCTTTTCATTTCCTATTCCATTCATCCCTTTGCCATATGCCACCACCTTTTAAAAGATGTACCTTGGACATATTATCCCCTTTAGAAGTAGAAACCACCTAATAGGATACTTGGTTAACTCCATTTGGAGCTTGGAGACATTAGCACATGCCAAAGCCCATTATGGAAGGGCATGCCATTATGAAGTCCCCACTTGTTGTCCATGGTTTGTAAGCTCTTTTACTCAATTCTCTTGATGACTTGTTGTACTGGAAGGCTAGGGGACACATTGGATCTTATGCAATCTTGCAGGTGGTCTCCATCTTTGGTTTGGTCTCCCTATACGAGGTCCTAACTCTCCAGAGGGCTACATTGGCACATGTAGGGTGTGTGTTGAGAGCCATCGACCTCCACAGCAGTAGACATCACTCCATGGATCCCCAAAAATGCTCATAAATTGCTCGAGATTCACCTATTGAATGAGGAAGATGCACCTAGTTCACCTTTGCCCAACCAACCCCACAATTGTACCATGCACTTGGTAGATGACCTAGGACTTGCATGTTGATGTGGCATCACTTACACCATCATCTGAGCTCTTACAGATGGTCTACATGCATCTTCGATTTACTTGGAGACCCATGAGGTCACTTGTGTGCCCTTACAACCATTGGTAGCACCATAGGTTTATTATGTGGAGAACAAGGGGCCAACCCCTTGTCCATTACTTTTGGAAGTCCAATTCATCATTGTGGCACTTATGGATTTCATCAGGCCTCTTAGAGAGCCCAACAACATGCATTATTGGTTATTCGACCTCTTGGGAGGCTTGCTATCTTGGTTATGAGCTAGTTTGGTGGTCTTGTCACCAAAAGTTAGCTATTTGCACATTATTTTTATTTGATTGGCTAATGTAGGCTCAAATTAGGTAATTCGAACTCCTAATGAGTGTATAAATAGGAGAGACATGGATTCTTTTGTATCATCACTTGGATTGGATCATTCTTTCTCTTGAGAATTTTGCACTTCATTCTTGGTGGACGAAATTGGAGCATGAATGAATTTTGATGTTTGGATTGCATTTTCTTATCTTGGAGCTTCTTAATTGGAAAATGTATTGATGGTTGGATATATTCTCTTACATTTAAATGCAATTTTGATACTATTTTCTTTTACTTTGTCACATACATTGATCATGGGATTTTTGCTATTTTAGAGCTAATTGTTGCATGCATTTACTGCTTTATTGTGGAATTATGTTTCTATATAGCATATCTCTATGTATGGGCCATGTTTGTTGAACGAATTTTCCTCGAGTTTGAAGATGTATTGATAAGCCATCTTTCTTTGCAAATGAAGTATAAACGTTTTAAGGTCACTCTCTTTTTTCCCTAATGCTAAACGAAGTTGCCCTTAAAGCCTCCTTGAGCTAGAAACGAGATCCATTCTCATAATTCCTCTTGACTCCATATCCCCAAAGGAATTAGGCACTGATCCACCATAAGTTGATCACCTGAAAACTTCGTTTACTTCACCTTTTCCCCCTCTATTCTAGGTCTAGCCACACTAGGCCACCTAGGGCATCATTTTCCCGACAAAGTAGCCATAGAAAAAGTTTGATCTCCTGGCCTCTACTGTGCTAGTGTGTACTCAAGGTCTCCTCCAAATTTGAAGAAATTCTGATGGTGGGATTGTGAGATATCTCAAGCCGTAGCCCTGAGACTGAACTTTGCCTTGGTGTTCCCTAGGTTAGTACCTCATAGGATCAATTTTGTACCTTTGAGTGGAAACTCTTGTTTGATCCTTTCCCCTTCCTTGTTTAGGTTAAGATCATCATTGGTTGCTAAATTCTTTCCCCTTAACGTAACCTGGGTCCACTTGGTCTTGTTTGGTCCCATACCTTTGAAAAGTCAATTCTTCATAAACCACTTGGGAAACCAAATTCATTAATGATTTTAGGGTTTTGGAAGCTCCTTTAGAATTCACACTCTTTAAACCTAGCTCTTAAATCCTCATCCCCTTCTCCTAGAGAGCTTTGTACCTTGCTTAAGAAGCAAGCAAGTCCCATTCTTGAGTCTCACTTAGGAAAGGCTCGTCAAGATCACTTCACACCCATCTTAGCTGATTTATCCTTCATAAGTGATTCTCTATATATCAGGTCTCCTCCCATCAGTGAAAGTTTGTAAAAAGTATGAAGCTTTAGCTGTGGTGTTAAATTATGGTATGTTCTATGCCTAGAGCAGTTTACTGATTTTTCTTCTTATTAGCCACAGATTAGCAATCACATATACATTAAGTAAAGTGCAGATAGAACATTAAATGTTCAACAGAAAACAAGCCAAGACAAGAGACACAAGACGTGGCGGCCAGCCAGGGACAAACCCCAATGCGGGGAAACCCTTTGATCAAATCTTGTTTTATCTTCAATATATTAGCAGAAAGAAACAGTACAAACTCTGAATTCTGTAATTTTATATCAGCAGCAACAAACCCTAGATCAACAAAGTCAAACTTGGTCAAACTAGCTGAAATTGACCTCTAAAATGCTTGGTCAATTTCTGGTCAACTTGTCCTTGAACAACCTGAAGCAACAACCCTTGAACGGCCCCAAAAGTTCAGTCAATTTGCAGATTTTTGAAGTCAATTGCAGCCCTAAACTAGGGCAGTCAACACCAGTCAAACCAGAGGTCAGATCACCTCAGTTTTTGTGCCAAAATTTGTGGCCTGCCTAGGAGAGGCAACCACACCCAATTTGCACTTCTAGAAGGTCAACTCTTGGTCAACGCTGGTCAAAGAGATGACCTGCTGCCCTAGCGTCCTCCTTTTTGTGTCTTCCTTGCCCTAGGACGTTTTCCTTTCAGCCACACGTGTGAGAAAGAAAGAGGCTCCTTTTATGTGTAGGAGAGAGAGAGAAAAGATGAGTGAATTGAATTGTCCAAATGAGGAGAATGCTCCTTGTAATTATATGCAAACGTTGAGGATGAATAGACGTGACTGTTGGGCTTCTGAGCCTACATAAGTTTGTTGGCCCACCTTGACAATTTGTCCATAATCAAAATAAATTCATATCTCCATAAATACTTATCGAAATCGGATGATCTTTAGATCAATCCTACACCTCTTGATGAGAGGAATCTAGGAAAAATATCAGAAGTCATGAATAAGGTGATCCACATGGAGTTTGGCCCTAGTTGCCAATTTTAACACTCCCTCTCAACTAGGGAGAACATCATCTGCAATCTGTCAGATTGTCGTTGCTATCCATCCATCAAATGCACTATCCTGTATAGCTTGACCCCACTCTGCTCTGCTTTTCTCTGCTCGAACTATGAAGAAGAAGAAATGATCGAGGATGTATCATACCATCCTCCACTGACCAAAAGTCAGTGTCAAAGTGTGAACCACTCTCACTAATCCCAGATCAGTATCATTGATCTTAGATCCATGGAGGTCATCCTAGCATATGGAGTACAGTAGATACAATGATGCGTTCATCGATAGTAGTACTATGGTCCCTATCCTCATTTCCCTGCTCATTGATCAGATGAGAGGTACTTCCCATGAGTCCTAGACTGCATGGGTAGGATGCCTCGACAGGAGAACTAATCATCCTATCCATAGGAGAACGAATCATCCTGTCCAGTGGATGCCATGCAGAACTAATCATCCTAGCCTGCAAGAGAACTAATCATCCTGTTCCACAGTCGCCACAGAGAACGAATCATCCTGGCCCACAGGAGAACTAATCATCTTGTTCTATAGTCATCATGGGGTGTCACAGGAGAAGGTTGAACCTTTACCTTGTACATAGTGCACCACCAAGGGATGGTGAGTCGCCTTGTGGTCACATGTCGCTCCAAGAAGTACCCCGCGCCCCCCCGAGGTTCCCAGAGCTCAAATACATCATACTTGACCCTCATAAGAGGGTCTTTGAATGACACCAAGTCATTTTCGGAAAGTTAGGAATTTGACCTTTCCTAGGGGCTTTGTCAAAATGTCAGCGACCTGTTCATTTGTACTGATATGTTGGAGCCTTATTGCTCCTCGCTGCACCATATCTCGAATATAGTGGTATCTGATATCAATATGCTTGGAGCGATCATGAAATACAAGATTCTCTGATAAATGGATCCCGCTCTGGTTGTCACACATAATTACGGTGGTATCTAATGTAAATCCAAACAGCTCATTGAAGAGATTTTGTAACCAGACTGCCTCACGGGAGGCCATGCTAGCAGCAATGTACTCTGCCTCGGCGGTGCTCAAAGCCACTAACTTCTGCTTCCTGCCCATCCAGGATACGAGGCAGATCCCAAAGAGAAACAACACCCGAAAGTGCTCTTTCGGTCCTACACACTGCTTGCCCAATCAAGATCAATATACCCAAGTAGTCTCACATCTCTGGCAGCGTATCTCAACCCATGAGTGATTGTGCCATGAAGATATCTCAACAGATTCTTGGCACCAATCCAATGTGAGTGGTGAGGCTCAACCATATGTTGACTGCAAAGCATATATCTGGATGGGAGTTCACCAAGAACATTAATGCTTTGATGAGTTGATGATACTCGGTAGCATTTCGTAAAACAAGTCTGGCAGCACTATCGCTTAACTTCTTGAAGTCAAGCTCCATTGGGGTAGTTATAGGCTTGTAGTCCACCATGCCAAATCTCTCCAATATCTTCACCACATATTTTCCTTGAGATAGGAAAATCTCCCCTAGTTTCTGCCAGACTTCCAGTCCTAGGAAATAGTGCATAAGTCCTAGGTCTTTCATCTTGAACTCAGAAGCCAGCTCCCTCTTACATTCGTGAATGAGAGGGTCTGCACTTGTTAGAAAAAGGTCGTCAACATATAGTACCAGTATGAGAGGCTTGTTATCTATAACCTTAAAGTAAAGGTTAGGGTCGACTTTACTCCTAGTGAATCCCAGCTTCATCAAGTAGTTATCGATCCTCCCATAGAGGGCCTTCTTCAACCTGCACACATGAGATTCTTGATCATAGATCTCAAATCCTTTGGGTTGCTCCACATAGACCTCCTCTTTGATCGAACCATGTAAGAACGCAGTCTTGACATCCATCTGATGTAGGTTCCATTCTTGCGAAGTAGCAAGGGTTATGATTGAGCGGATGGTGGTATATCGGGCAACAGGTGCAAATATCTCGTCATAGTCTATACCTTCCTTTTGGGAGAAGCCACGAGCGACAAAACAAGCCTTATACTTTTCCGCACTTCCATCAACTGCATACTTTATCTTGTAAAGCCATTTTGAAGTGACAACTGCTTTGTCCTGGGGTCTGGGGACCACATCCCAAACATCGTTTTTTATAGTGGACTCATATTCCTCGGTCATAGCATCCTTCCATACTTGATGCTTGACGACATCTGTAAATGACGAAGGCTCATTTTGGATGATCGTGCTCATGATGGGTAGGTATCTCTGGTACCTGTTCAGCTTCTTACTTTCACAGAAGGTTCCTCTAGGTGCAATGTGTCCTTCAGCACCATCAAGTGTCCCCCTAAGCCATTAAGGCCTCTTCCTAGAAGAGGAGGGCTCTTGCGGAGGAGGATCAATAGGATCCATAGGTTCTTCCACATCGGGCATCATCTCATCTTCTTTTTCCTCCGGCTCCACGGTGTCAACATCTTTAGATCCCCTTAAAGTAGGAAGATTGTCTACTTTGCTAAGAGCCATATCTTCGTCAAAGGTGACATCATGACTAATCTCGACTTCCCTTTGACCAGCTACATAGATTCTATAGCCCTTAGTATTTTCGCTATAGCCCACGAAGATTCCTTTTTTTCCATATGCAGCCAATTTATTCCTTTTTCCTTTAGGCACATGAAAATATACAAGGCTTCCAAAAATTCTAAAATGAGATACGTCAGGTTTCTTACCGGTGAACATTTCTTCGGGAGTCTTGGAAGCCATTGCTTGATGAGGGAATCAGTTTTGTACATATACGGCGGCTTTTGCAGCTTCGGCCCATTGAAACTTCGGAAGTCTTTGATCATGGAGCATAGCACGGACAACGTCCACAATTGTAAGATTCTTCCTTTCCGCCACACCATTTTGCTCAGGAGTATATGGTGTAGTAGTCTCCCTCTTAATCCCAGCCTCTTTGCAAAAGTCATGAAACTCATTGGATTCATATTCAATCCCATTGTTAGTCCTTAAGATCTTGATCTTCTTTTCGGTTTGATTCTCGATCAAAGCTTTGAAGTGTCGAAACCAGGAGAACACTTCATCCTTCTTTTTCAAGAAGTATATCCAAGTCTTGCGAGAATAATCATTTGTAAAAGTGAGGTAATATAAATATCCTCCCAAGGAGTTCACAGGCATCATACCAGATATGTCTGAGTGAACCAACTACAATATATCAGAGGTCTTGCTTTGGCTTGAGGGAAATGATCCCCTTTTGAGCTTTCCTTCGGCACATCTTGGACATACACCTTCTTGTTCTAATCTGAACTCGGGCATTCCAGTCACCACTTTTCTTACATCGGGTAGAGCTTTATAATGAAGGTGAGCAAACCTCCGATGCCATAGTTAGGACTGAAGAGATGTGTCACAAGACATGACACCCAGTGGACTTCCTCCGACCTAATATAATGAATCAACTCAAAACCCAAGAGTAAAAGCATCTTTAAAGTTCTTTTTCCATACACGTACCTTGCCATCGCTGAAGGCCACCTTGTAGCCTTTGTTTTCCATTGCCTAAATGAACACCAAGTTCTTTTTGAGATTAGGTACATATAATACATCTTGTAAATGGATGGTATTACCTTGATTCAACTGAAGAGTGACATTTCCTACACCTTTCACGGGATATTTTGAATTATCCCCAAGAACAATTTCCAGGTTGGTTCTCCTTCTGTATCAAATTATAGAGAGCTTCTTTGTATCCAGTGAAGTGCCTTGAGGCATCACTATCAATAAGCCAATTTCCCAGCGAGTTCGGGGGAGCAGTGGTAGATAGAGTTGCTGGTAGGTAATATTCATCTTGCTTATTGTTAACTGTGTTAGATTCATACTTGGAATTTCTTGCCTTCTTGAATGGTTGTCCTCTTCCTTGATTTCTGACACTTCTTTTACCTTTGCCATTTGACCTGCCATTCCTTTGATTGCCTTGAGAGGGATTTTGATTGTTGCCCCGGTGTGAGTCCCTTTTATCAGGGCACTCCCTTGCATAGTGACCCGTTTTATTGCAATTGTAACATCGTCCTTTTCTTCCACCCTTTGGTCCAACCTTTCCTTTGAATTTAGCCCCAGAATTGTTTCTTCTTTTAGTATGAGAAGAAAAGGAAGGGGGATGACCTTTAAGTATGGGCATTTCTTGCTCTTCCATGCTCGTTTCTTCTTGAATGCATGTGGCCATTAATTCTTCAAATCCAGGAATTAAGTTATTGTTGAGAAGAGTAGTCCTGAATATATACCATTCAGATGGTAGTCCTCCAAGAGTTGTGAGTGTCATTTCCCTGTCAGGAATTACTTCTCCAATAGATAGGAGATCGTTCTTGATCTCGGTGATCCTTAAGAAATATGCTTGCGTACTCTCATCTTTTCCCTTCTTAATTTCCTTCAGCTTATTTCTAAGAAACAAGATTTGATTTGCATCATTAACTTTAAATAAACTCACTAGTCTATCGTAGATTTCCTTGGAGGTGTTCAGCTCAGAAACATAGGCCACCAAGCGCTTGTCAATAGAGTCCTGGATGATCTTCCTTGCTTCGACTTCTACCTTGGTCCATTTGTTCCTAGCAACAGGAGATGCATTTGATGGAGGCTCAACTATTCTGCCTTTCACATGGTCCAACACTTCCTGTTCTTCTAATGTTAGATCGAGAGACATCTTCCATCCGTGATAGTCAGACTTCTCACAGAGTTTGTCTTCAACAGGGAAGTGTGTTGAGGACCCCATGATTTATTTCAGATACCAACCTTCTCTTCAGTGATTGCTCTTGTTCTTGCTCTTGCTTGGACTTTGTCTTTACCTCAGCTCTGATACCATGTTAAATTATGGTATGTTCTATGCTTAGAGCAATTTACTTATTTTTCTTCTTATTAGCCATAGATTAGCAGTCACATATACATTAAGTAAAGTGCAGATAGAACATTAAATGTTCAACAAAAAACAAGCCAAGACAAGAGACACAAGATGTGGTGGCTAGCCAGGGACAAACCCTAATGCGGGGAAACCCTTTGATCAAATCTTCTTTTATGATTTATCTTCAATAGTTCAGCAGAAAGAGATAGTACAAAATTTGAATTCTGTAATTTTATATCAGCAGCAGCAAACCCTTGATCAGAAAAGTCAAACTTGGTCAAACTAGCTGAAATTGACCTCTAAAATGCTTGGTCAATTTCCGGTCAACTTGTCCTTGAACAGCGTGAAGCAACAGCCCTTGAACAACCTCAAAAGTTCAGTCAATTTGCATATTTCTGAAGTCAACTGCAGCCCTAAACTAGGGTAGTCAACACCGGTCAAACCAGAGGTTAGATCACCTCGGTTTTTGTGCCAAAAATTGCGGCCTGCCTAGGAGAGGCAACCACACCCAATCTACACTTCTGGAAGGTCAATGCTTGGTCAACGCTGGTCAAAGAGATGACCTGCTGCCCTAGCGTCTTGCTTTATGCGTCTTCCTTGCCCTAGGACGTCTTCCTTTCAGCCACACGTGTGAAAGAGAGAGAGAGGCCCCTTTTATGCGTAGGAGAGAGAGAGAGAGAAGATGAGTGAATTGAATTGTCCAATATTCAAATGAGGAGAATGCTCCTTGTATTTATATGCAAACGTTGAGCATGAATAGACATGACTATTGGGCTTCTGAGCCTACATAAGTTTGCTGGCTGACCTTGACAATTTGTCCATAATCAAAATAAATTCATATCTTCATAAATACTTATCGGAATCGGATGATCTTTATATCAATCCTACACCTCTCAATGAGAGGAATCTAGGAAAAGTATCAAAAGCCATGAATAAGGTGACGATCCACGTGGAGTTTGGCCCTAGTTGCCAATTTTAGCATGTGGTGACAGTGGGTTTTAGCTTCATTGTTGCTCTTGACATAGCAAGTACCCCTCTAGGACTCCTTGCTAGTTTGAGCAGTAACATTTTGGCGTCATTACTAGGGAGGAAGCAAGTCCGCATCCCTAGTGAATCATAGAGGAATTGATTCATTAACGACAATTCACCTATTCCTCTAGCGACCCCACAACCTCTTTCCTAGATGGAAAACCCTGAGATTATGACTTACCATCGAAGAAGAGATGATGAACCCCATGTTCCATTCTTTAAGAAAAAGCTCAATCAGTTGAGATGAAAACCCAAGATCTTTAGACCTCTGAATCTCTCTGATATGGTCAGGGCTCTTTTTTGTTTCGTACCCAGACCCTAATAAGTCTATGTTCAAAGGGGAAGAAGACCCCCACAACATCTTATGAAATTTGTGTATTGAACATGTGATGAATTATACAATTGTTAGTTTTTGGTAGCATCAGATGTGCTCTAGCCACAAAAATTGGTGGAGAGGTTAAGGCACATGAGTTCTAAAGAACTCATAAATCGTTTGGTGAAATTCCACCCATATTGTATTTTATTAAAATAATTAATATTTTTAATTGGGTCCCTAAGTCTAAACTTAGGAAAATTAAAGTATTAATGCGTATTAATCAAAATATGGGTGAGAATGATCTAGAAGGCGGATCAAGTCAAGTTCTAATATTAGCCGTTGATTAGAAACTTAATTTCGACTGTTGAAGTCTCAACGAGAAAAGTAGAAGAAGGAGGCTTGGGATTCATTTAGACCCATAGGAGAGAACGAATTGATTTGGAGTTCGATTTCTGGGGCTAGGAAGCTGAGAATTTGAACTGAGTGATCAATTTTAGCAAAGGGGCAGGGATAATTTGTGAGTACTGAGGAGTGACGCAGTCCCTAGAGAGCTTGACACTGGGTTGATGTAGATTCTATGTAGAGGCAGTGCAGAGAAAGCCATAAAAGCCATGGGAAATCAATCTGGGGTTGGATTAGCTAGGATTTCCAGTGATAGTGACAGGTAACTGTTGATTTGGGGTAGCATTGGATGTGCTCTAGCCACGAAATTTGGTGGAGAGGTTGGGGGCACATGAGGTCTCCAATACCCAAAAAGGGATTGGGTAGTTTCTAAACAGATCGGGAGATATTAAAATAATTAATATTTTTAATGGAGTCCCTAAGTTTAAATTTAGGGAAAATAAAATATTAATGTGTATTAATATGAATCTATGTTAGAATGGTCCAAAAGACATGGATCAAGCCAGATCTAATCTTAGCTGTTGATTAGGGATTTAATCTCGGCCGTTGATATGTCAACATGAAAAGTATAAGAGGAGGCTTGAGGGTCACTTGGAGAATACATCAGATGATCAATTATTCTATTCTCTAGAGAGGGGTTTGCTAAGAGAAATAGAATCAGTGATCGGAAGAGCACCAGAGGGGCCAGCGTAGCTGACGCAGAGGCTCCCAGAGCTGACGCAGGCCAAGAAAGGTTGACGCAATGCCAGCGTGAGACAGAAAGGGGCTGACGCAGTCTAGTTTGGGTAGACACTGGGGTTGCAGAGCAGTTTTGTGCTGAGCTGCTAGAAGGATTTTCCGGGGTTTTAGCCAGGAGATTTCTCTCAAACTATGAGGTATAGCTGCTAAGGAAATTCTCTTTTGGGTAGGCCAGTGTCAGCACTGAGATTGTACTCTGATATTGCTTAATAAGAAAACCCTTAGATCGCTGCATTGGTTTTCCTGCATTGGGTTTTTCTGGGGACATTGGTTCAAAAATAATGGTGTCATGTGGTGTGTTTGTTCTTGTTTTTTTTAATTGCTGATCTGTAATATGTTGAGCATGCACTGGTGTTTATTTTCAGTATTTACTTTGTAAATAACTTGTTAAGGAAAAATAACAAGTAGGTAGGAATAAATTAGATAAAGTGCATGAAGGGTTTCTGAATTAAGTAAAATTAAAAACTTCAACATGGTATCATAGGGGGACTAAGAGACATCAGTCGAGCGGAGCAATTGCAGCAGAAAACAACTGTCCCGAGGTGACAGAAGCTATTTCTAGCAGCATAGTAGCCAAGAAGTGTGACGCAGAGCCATCCAAAGCCAAACAGAAGAAGCTGGGAGTTGTGCAGAGCCTCAGAGAGGCCAGCATTGCTGACGTAGAGGGCCAGAGGGCTGATGCAGGGCATCCCAGGGCTGACGCAGACCCATCTGGGGTGACGTAGAGCTAGCGTGAGGCAGAGAGGGGTTGACACAGTTCACAGAGAGGCAGTTGCTAGAGCCTAGAAGGTTGCAAAAATATTGTAGAATGGAGTTGGTGAGGTACTGTGGTCAGAACGATACTTGACGGAGCAAGGGGAGAGGAGTTGTTATCGAGGGTTTCTAGTCGAGGAACCTGGATCAGTAGTGCAGTTGCACAAGACGATCAGAGTAGGGGGCATCTCAACAAGCGGCAGAAGGATTTCTAGGAGGGAAATCAGGACTCAAAGGGAGTCCAGAAGAGAACTTCTAGATGGGAAGTAGGGACTCAGAGGATTCGAACAGAGAACTTCTAGGAGGGAAGTAGAGGAGTGCCATGGCACTACACGGGGTAAGAGACCAAGATAGGCTGGACGGAGCATCAAACTTCGCAGTCTGGAAGGCCAGAATCTTATTAGTGCTTGATAGGAATCGTGTCAAGAACTTCGCCTTGAAGGTTATAGCTATCCCAGTTGATCCCAATGATAATGACAAGTACAAAGAGGCGATGGTGAGGGCTAAGTGCATTATCCTTGATGGGGTCAAGGATCATGTGGTACCGCATATAGTCGAGAAGGAAATGGTAGTTGAGATGTGGGAGGCTCTCAAGAACCTGTACCAGCATACTTCTGTGCAAAGAAGAAAGCTGCTCTAGAACTAGATGAGGTCGTATCAGATGAAGAAGGGTCGATCGATTAACACCTTCCTCGGAGGACTGAATGAGATTCGAGACCAGTTGACTGCTATAGGAGCGACACCGGATCAGGAGCTTATGGAGAGGATAGCCCTAAATGCTGTCTCAAAAGATTGTGAAGTGTTTGTCCAGAGTATCCTAAGCAGAGGAACTCTCCAGTGATAGTGTGAGGTAACTGTTGATTTGGGGTAGCATTGGATGTGCTCTAGCCACGAAATTTGGTGGAGAGGTTGGGGCACATGAGATCTCCAATACCCAGAAAGTGTTTGGGCAAATTCTAAACAGATCAGGAGATATTAAAATAATCAATATTTTTATCGGAGTCCCTGAGTCTAAATTTAGGGAAAATAAAATATTAATGTGTATTAATATGAATCTGTGTTAGAGTGGTCAAAAAGACATGGATCAAGCTAGATCTAATCTTAGTCATTGATTAGGGACTTAATCTTGGCCGTTGATATGTCAACAAGAAAAGTATAAGAGGAGGCTTGAGGGTCACTTGGAGAATACACCAGATGATCAGTCATTCTATTCTCTAGAGGGGGGTTTGGTAAGAGCAATAGAATCAATGATCGGGAGAGCAACTGAGGGGCATTGAGTACAAAGAAACAAAGAAGGCAGAGATTGTGCCGGGAGAGCAGCGCAGCAGCCAAGGAGGGTGATGCAGAGCCAGCAAGGGCTCATGTAGGGCCACGTAGAGGCAGCCAAGTGCTGCGCAGAGCAGCAGAGGAGCCAGTGCAGTTGACACAGAGGCTCGTAGAGCTGACGCATGGCCTCCTGGGGCTGATGCAGGCCAAGAAAGGCTGACGCAGGGCCAGTGTGAGACAAAAAGGGGTTGACGCAGTCTAGTTTGGGCAGATGCTTGGGTTGCAGAGCAGTTTTGTGTTGAGGAGCTGCCGGAAGGATTTTCCAGGGTTTCAGCCAGGAGATTTCTCTCAAACTATGAGGTATAGCTGCTAAGGAAATTTTTTGTTGGGTAGGTCTGTTTCGACACCTAGATTGTACTCTGATATTGCTTAATAAGAAAACCCTCAGATAGCTGCACCGGTTTTCTCGCATTGGGATTTTCCGGGGACATTTGTCCAAAAATAATGGTGTCATGTGGTGTGTTTGTTTTTGTTTCTTTTAGCTGCTGATCTGTAATATGTTGAGCATGCACTAGTGTTTATTTTCAGTATTTACTTTGTAAATAACTTGTTAAGGAAAAATAACAAGTAGGTAGGAATAAATCAGATAAAGTGCATGAAGGGTTTCTGAATTAAGTAAAATTAGAAACTTCAACAATAACCTCACAATTCTTTCTGCCAATATTTCTCTCTGTATTTGAATAACCCTGTGAGGTATTCAAAGACATGTTAAGAAACTATTGGTTAATAATATAAAACCATCAGAGCTGTTGCACCGATTTTCTCGCATTGGGTTTTTCCAGGGACATTTGTCCAAAAGTAACAATGTCTATTGTGTTGTATTTTCTTTCTTGCTCAGTCTCGTGTTTTCGCATAATATTTAATTAAGTGAAGGTTGCAGTAGTATTTACTTCGATATCTACCGTAGCACACAGTAAATAACTTGTATAGTAGGAGAAGTAACATCAGTTGCTACAGTAGGGATTCCGATTGTGAAAGTTTCACATAGTATCAAAGTTGCAGGTGAAGCAAGAAGAGCAGAGTTGGTAGATCTAGCCTTGAGCAGAAGAGGAAGTTCGAAAAAAATGCAAGAGGCAGGAGTTCGAAACCCCAAAGGGTTTGCGCAGTTCTTAGACAGAGGGCTGAAAATTCGAGCCAATGTCTCTTCGAGTGAGTCAACAGAGAGGACTTCTAGTTCGAATTTTTGTCAGGGCAAAGGGAGCAACGCTGAAGCCTCAATGTGAGGAGAGTTGGTGGGATGCAGATTTTTTTACAGGCAAGTTACTGGGTAGAAAATTGTCAGAAGAAAGAGGAGAAGCACGACTAAGGGAATTTCTTCCTCATAGAATTCCTAGCCAGGGAATTCGAATTCTCAATTACTGAGCAGTAGCAAAGGGAAATAGATCTACTAACTCCAACAAGGAGTGCGTAGGCTAGCCCAGCAACATAGCAGAGGAGAGAGGAGGCAATTCAACATTTTTGTAGAGATGGCCACGGATGGTCAAAATCTATGGAGCAGCAAATTAGATCTAGTTGCTACAAATTTCTCACATGGATCAGTACCCTTGCTACAGGAGCCTAACAGAATGAGTAGCAAGAGGATCACAGTGTCAATAGACACAACTAGCCATTCAAATGACAACGGCATAACTAGTTGTGGTCAGTTTTCGGAAGACAGTTGCAGATCTAGTTGCAGTGACACAGGGAGTGTGAATTGCCGAGTTGCAACTTGCATGTGCAATTCCAGTCAAGAGATTCCTAGCCCAGAGCTTCGCAGTCCAGTTTTCAATGCAAGAGGATTGTGTGAGTTGCCAGGATGGAGAAGAGAGATTTCCCATAAGGAGATCGAGACTTAAAGGGAGTCTAGTTTCAAAGGGAGCAACCCTATGGAAGCTAGTACTTCTGGATCTGGGGAGATTAGACTCATTATTGCATTAGTTGCAGCAATAGTGCAGAAGCATCAACAAAGCAATAGTAGACGTAGTCTGAGTATATCATATTTCGCCATGTTGACAGCCATACCTCGAGGAGTGAGGTGGGGTGATTTGGTTTTGTAGCCCCAGAGAGCTACAAGTTGGGCAGGATCCTTGAGGAGTCCACCTCTTGGATCAATACCTTGCTACGATAGCTCAGATAAGAAGTAGCAAGATGGACTAGTGTCTGATGGTGCTGAGGAGTGTCAGAGAGAGTTGCAGTGGCTAGGAGCGCCAAAGACTGAGCAACGCAGAGCAGAGTTGGAAGCAAAGCAGATGGCACAAAGCAGAGGTCAGCAACAATGAAATACATTCAGAGGGTCAGTGAAAAGACTAGCAGCAGTCAAACTCCAGCATTCACGTGGTATCATACTGAACACAATTAGTTTAGTAATTTTTGGATGTTTTTCAGTTGCTTCTCTTAGCAACTGAGTTGTAGTACGGATGCAGTGTTAGCAGTGGCAGTGCTAATAGCATAGCAGATGCAACATTTGAGACGGAGTTGTAGTACAGATGTAGCATTGGCAGCGACTGTGTCAAAGGAAGCAGTATAGTTGTAGCAGTGGCACAGTAGTTGGTGGACAATATGTCACACATTAGCAGTGCAGAGGACGATGCTTAAGAGTCAGAGTAGTATGCGACAACAGTATATTGCTAGAACACATTCCTCACTAAGAGGGAGTGTTGATTTGGGGTAGCATTGGATGTGCTCTAAGCCTCAAATTTTGCTGGGAGGCTTGGGCACATGCATTCCAAAGAACCCAAAAACCATTTTGGGAATTCCACCCAGAGACGATTATATTAAAATAATTAATATTTTTAATGGGGTTCTCAAGTCTAAACATAGGAAAATTAATATGTTAATGGGTACTAATATAATTGTGGGCGAATCTTCTAGAAAAAGATAGAGATCAAGTCAAAATGATCTAAGCCTTTGATTAGGATTTAATGTAAGTTGTTGGTTGTCCAACAGGAAGATATAATAAGGGGCTTCAAGAGGAAAATTCGATTGAGGAGATTTCTTGCAGCAGAGGGGCAGGGATAGCTTCCAGAGAGAGTGATTTTGTCAGCCAAAGAATCATCATCAGAGAGGTAGAGAGTAATCCATCTGTGGCAGCGCTGAGCTAGAGGGGCTGATGGAGAGCCACGCAGAGGCAGCGCAGAAGCCAGTGAGGAATCCAAAATTTGCAGAGGGAATTCGAGTTTCAGAAGTTGGGAGCTGGGGTGTGAGACAGAGAGACAAAAATCGAATCTCTTGGGCAGAAAATAGACCAACCAGAGGAGTGATGCAGTCCCTCGAGAGCTTGACGCTGGGCTGATGTAGATTTTGCACAGAGGCAGGGCAGAGACAACCAGAAAAGCCAGGGGCAATCAGTCTGGGGTTGGATCAACCAGAATTTTTAGTGATAATGTGAGGTAACCTCACAATTCTTTCTGCCAGTATTTCTCTTTTTAATTGAATAACCTTGTGAGGTATTCAGAGATGTATTAAGAAACTATTGGTTAATAATATAAAACCCTCAAAGCTGTTGCACCGGTTTTGCCGCATTGGGTTTTTACGAGGACCTTTGTGTTGAAATTTCTAAGTCTATCCATTAGAAATTTAATTTGTATTCTTCTGGTTTATTTCTTCTGCTTGTTAAATTCGAACAAGTTATTTAAAACATATAAATAACGATATAAGCACAATACAGTCTCAACATCTACAGATCATCAACTGAAAGAAAACAAACACACAAGTGACACTGTTATTTTTGGACAAATGTCCACAGAAAAACCCAATGCGGGAAAATTGGTGTAGCTATTTTGAGGGTTTATTATTATGCAGTATTTCCTTGAGTACAACTAGGTGCCAAACTGGCTCACCCAACTGAGAAAAATAACTGCTAGCAATACCTCTCGATTCAGAAACAGGTATTCAGAAAACCTGTCCCACGAAACCCTCTCCAGCGACTCTGAAGTACTACATTGGCTCTTCTGGCCTCTACGTTAGACCCAAACCCCTCTGTGTCAGCCCTCTGAGGCACTGCGCAGCCTCTTGGACCCTCTGTGCCACTCTAGCTACTCTATGCGTGGATGACGCAATCCCTCTGGCCTTTTTGCTATCATTGCCGGGCTCTGCGTGGTCTGCTCTGGCTACTGCCTCTTGCTCTCTGGTTCTGTGCTGGTCCCTTGGTACTGTCTCTGCCGTTTGCCCAGTACTCACTGCCCCTCACTACTGATCACTGATTCGACTTTGCTTAGCAACCCCGCTCTAGCAAAACGAATGACTGATCACTCTGGTGTGTTCTCCAACTGACCCTCAAGCCTCTTATACTTTTCCTGTTGGTCCTTCAATGACCGAGATTATATCCCTAATCAATGGCTAAGATTAGATTTGGCTTGATCCATGTCTTTTGGAACCTTCTAACTCAATTTTTATCAATACCCATTAATATTTTATTATTCCTAAGTTTAGACTTAGGAACTCCATTAAAAATATTAATTATTTTAATATCTACCAAACCGGGTACAATCTATCCAAACCATTTCTAGGTCTTGGAGATCTCATGTGCTTTAGCCTCTCCACCAATTTTCATGGCTAGAGCACATCTGATGCTACCAGAAATCAACACTCCCTCTTAGCGAGGACTATGCTCTAGTAATACTTCTCACTGAGCATCACTCTGATTATCTGGCACCGTACCTGTGCTGATGCTAGGCCTGCCTAACATCCTCTGCACTGCTGCCCATGGCCCTGCCACTGCCATTGTTGCATTCGTACGGCAATTCCCTCTGCATCCGTGTTGCTGCTGGTCCATCCTCCCAACACTGCATCTACATTGCATCCCCCTCTCATCATGCTGCATCCTGCTACTACATACTGCTACTACACTGCAACTCAGTTACTAAGAAGTAAGTAACTGATACACTCAAACATCTGACATCCCTGTTAGGCTAGAAACCCTCCCGATGCTGAAGCTTCCTCTGCTGCTAACAAGTGCTCCCTCTAATGACCTCTGCACTGCTGCAACAACTCCCTACATCTCTCACCGTTGCTAACCTCTCTGTGCCATCCTGCACCATTGCAACACTCTCGCGCCTTTCACACTATTGCAGCCTGCTAACCTCGCACTGCCCGGGGACTCTTGCACTGTAGCACCCTCTGCCGCTTCATCTGCATCAGTCTCTACCAACATCCGCTAGTCTTGCTACTCCTCTTCAGGGCTCTCGTAGAAATGTATAATCCAAGAGGTTCGATACCTCAGGGATCCTGCCCGTCATCACCTATTTCCCCCTTGGCTACAGCTCGATGCCTCCCCACCTCTTCTCTAGAGGTACGTGAGCACTCATGGGACAATTGTCATCCTCCTTGACTTCCTTCTTTGCCTTTGCTGGAGCTGCCTTAGAGTCAGGCGCCTCTCCCTTGTTCTTCTTCCGTGGACATTGGCTCGCATAATGACCCAGTTCCCCACAGTGGAAGCACTTGACCTTGGAGAGGTCCTTCTTCTTCCTCTTCTCCTGCTTTCCTGCAGATGCCAGAGCTACATCCTCTTCCTCTTCCTTCTTGATCTGGATTCCTTTGCTGCTACTTCCCGCCTTGCTCAATCGCCTAATCTCCTCTTGGCGAAGAGCTACCCACAATTCTTCCCAATCTGGAAGATCCACCCTGCCCAATATGCTATGGACAAATGTCTCCCACTCATCAGAGACTGCGTTAAGTGTGGTCCTTGCCATCATCTCTTGATCCGGCGTGGCCGCTATGGAAGTTAGTTGGTCCCGGATCTCCTTCAACCGACCGAGGAAGAGATCTATTTGCTCCTCTTTCTGCATCTTGTATGGCTGTAGCTGATTCTCAAGTAAGATCTTGCTCTGTACGAAAGTATGCTGGTACAACGTCTTCAAAGTGCCCCACATTTCCTTTGTCGTCTCCTTCTCGACAATATGTTGGACCACATGATCATTGACCCTATCACGGTTGATGCATTTTTCCTTGGCCATTGCCTCTTCGTACTTCTCATTAGCTACCGAGTCAACTGGGATAGCCATTGTTCTCAAGGCGAAGCCGTTGTTGCGATGTCTATCGAGAATGGACAGGATCCAGGCCTTCCAGACCACAAAGTTGGACATCCCGTCCAACTTGTCCTGATCCCTCAGCCCATTCAGGCCATCTCGCTGCTCTTTTGTCGACTCCTCTTAGTCTCTCTGCTTCCCTCTGGAAGTTTTCCTTTGGACACCTGATGAGTCTCTCTACTACCCACTTGGAAGTTCTTTGCTGGACCCCCTCCGAGTCCCGATTTCCCTCCTGGAAATCCTTTTGCCAATCGTTAAGTCGTCCCTCTCCGATTCATTGGCTAGAAATCAGCCTTAGTAGCAACTCCCTCTACCTTGGTATTGCCTTGTTAAATATTGTTGAGTCTTGACCACAGTACCCACCAGCGTTGCTCTCGCAAACTGCCCACAGCTTCCTATGCCCCAGAAATTGAAGGACTGAGCCTCTAGGCTTTGCGCAATCCCGGCACTAGCAAAACAACTCCCTCAGCCAATTGCGTCAACCCTCCTAGTCTCTTTGTGGCTCTGCGTGAGCCTCTCTCTGCCCTCCTCAGCCTCTGTGCTGGCCTCTCTCTGACTCAGACTGATGATGTAGTCCCTCTGCATCAACCCCTCTTCTGTCGCTTCTGCAAGGATCAACTTTTTGTCACTCGAGACAGTTGATTTTGTCGCAAATGCTTAGCTTAGCTGATGCCTTCAGCTCTTCTGTGATCTGCAACCACTCTCTGATACCATGTTAAAATTTCTAACTCTATCCGTTAGAAGTTTAATCGCTATTCTTTTGGTTTATTTCTTCTACTTGTTAAATTCGAACAAGTTATTTAAAACATATAATTAACAAAATAAGCACAAGAGATTCTCAACATCTACAAATCATCAGTTGAAAGAAAACAAACACACAAGTGACACTGTTATTTTTGAACAAATGTCCCCAGAAAAACCAAATGCGGGAAAACCAGTGGAACTATTATGAGGGTTTATTATTATGCAATATTTCCTTGAGTACAACTGGGTGCCAAACTAGCTCACCCGACAGAGAAAAAATCACTGGTAGCAATACCTCTCTATTCGGAAATAGGTATTCAGAAAACTTGTCCCACTAAACCCTCTCCAACAACTCTGAAGCACTGCTCTGGCCCTTCTGGCCTCTGCGTCAGCCCCAAAGCCCTCTGCGTCAGCCCTTTGAGGCACTACGCAGACTCTGGGACCCTTTGCATCACTCTGGTTGCTCTCTGCGTGGATGATGCAGTCACTTTGGCCTCTGCGATGTCTCTGCTGGGCCTACGTGGCCTGGAGATCTCATGTGCTTTAGCCTCTCCACTAATTTTCATGGCTTGAACACATTCGATGCTACCCCAAATCAACACTCCCTCTTAGCGAGGACTATGCTCTAGTAATACTCCTCACTGAGCATCACTCTGATTATCTGGCACCAGTACTTGTGTTGATGCTAGGCCTCTCCGCCCTACATCCTCTGCATTGCTACATCTTGTACTATTGCCCATGGCCCTGCCATTGCCACTGTTTCATCCGTATGACAAGTCCCTCTGCATCCGTGCTGCTGGTGGTCCATCCTCGTAATACTGCATTTGCATTGCATCCTCCTCTCATCATGCTGCATCATGCTACTTCACATTGGTACTGCACTGCAACTCAGCTACTGAGAAGTAAGTAATTGATCCTCCCAACTTCTAATATCCTTGTTAGACTAGAAATACTCCCGATGCTGAAGCTCCCTCTGCCGCTAACAAGTGCTCCCTCTACTAACCTCTGTGCTGCTGCAACAACTCCTTGCATCTCGCACCGTTGCAAATCTCTTTCTGCCATCCTGCACCATTGCAACACTCCTGTGCTTCTCGCATTGTTGCAGACTGCTAGCCTCGCGTTGCCTGGGGACTCCTGCACTGTAGCACTCTCTGCCGCTTCATCCGCATCCATCTCTATCGACATCCGCTAGTCCTGCTACTCCTCTTTGGGGCTCCCGTAGTAGGGTATAATCGAAGAGGTTGGATACCTCAAGGATCCTGCCCCTCATCGCCTATAGTCCTCCTGACTACATCTCGATGTCTCCCCACCTCTTCTCTAGAGGTACGTGAGCACTCATGGCACAATCGTCATCCTCCTCGACTTCCTTCTCTGCCTTTGTTGGAGCTGCCTTAGAGTCAGACACCTCTTCCTTATTCTTCTTCCTCGGACATTGGCTCGCATAATGACCCAGTTCCCCATTAGTGGAAGCACTTGACCTTGGAGAGGTCCTTCTTCCTCTTGTCTTGCTTTCCTGCAGATTCCAGAGTTGCATCCTCTTCCTCTTCCTTCTTGATCTGGACTCCTTTGCAGCTACTTCCCGCCTTGCTCAATCCCATGATCTCCTCTTGATGAAGAGCCGCCCACAATTCTTCCCAATTTGGAAGATCCACCCTGCCTAGTATGCTCTAGACAAATGTCTCCCACTCCTCGGAGACTGTGTTAAGTGCAGTGCTTACCATCATCTCTTCATCTGGCATGGCCCTTGTGGAAGCCAGTTCGTCCCGGATCTCCTTCAACCAATCGAGGAAGAGATCTAATTGCTCCCCCTTCTGCATCTGGTATGATAGTAGTGGATTCTCAAGTAACCTCTTTCTTTGCATGGAAGTATGCTGGTACAACGTCTTCAAGGTGTCCCACATTTCCTTTGTCGTCTCCTTCTCGGCAATATGTTGGACCACATGATCCTTGACCCCATCAAGGATGATGCATTTTGCCTTGGCCATTGCCTCCTCACACTTCTCATTAACTATCGGGTCAACTAGGATAGCCATTGTTCTCAAGGCGAAGCGCTTGATGCGATGCCTATCGAGAATGGACAGGATCCTAGCCTTCTAGATGACAAAGTTGGACGCCTCGTCCAGCCTGTCCTTAACCCATTCAGGACCATCTCGTTGCTCTTTTGTCGACTTCTTCGGGTCTCTCTACTTCCCTCTAGAAGTTCTCCTTTCGACTCCTACTGAGTCTCTCTACTTCCCGCCTAAAGTTCTTTGCTAGACTCCCTCCGAGTCTCGATTTCCCTCCTAGAAATCCTTCTTCCAATCATCAAGTCGCCCCTCTGTGATTCCTTAGCTAGAAATCTGCCTCGGTAGCAACTCTTGCTACCTTGGTTTTGCCCTGTTAGGTAGTGTTCTGGCCACGGTACCCCACCAGTTTCGCTCCCACAAACTGCCCACAGGTTCCTATGCCCTAGCAACTAAAGGACTGAGCCTCTAGGCTCTGCACAATCCAAACACTGGCAAAACAACTCCCTCAGCCAACTGCGTCAACCCTCCTAGCGTTTGTGTGCCTCTACGTGAGCCTCTCTTTGCCCTCCTCAACCTCTGCGCTGGCCTCTCTCTGGCTCGGATTGATGACACAGTCCCTTTGTGTCAACCCTTCTTCTGTCGCTTCTGCAAGGATCAATTTTCTGTCACTCGGGATTGTTGATTCTACTGCAAATGCTTTGCTTAGTTGATTCCTGCAGCTCTCCTATGATCTGCAACCACGCTCGATACCATGTTGAAATTTCTAATTCTATCTGTTAGAAATTTAATCTCTATTCTTTTGGTTTATTTCTTCTACTTATTAAATTCGAACAAGTTATTTAAAACATATAAATAACAAAATAAGCACAATACAGTCTCAACATCTACAGATCATCAGCGGAAAGAAAATAAACACACAAGTGACACTGTTATTTTTCAACAAATGTTCCAGGAAAAACCTAATGCGGATAAACCAGTGGAGCTATTCTGAGGGTTTATTATTATGTAGTGTTTCCTTGCTGGGCTCTGCGTGACTTGCTCTGGCTATTGCCTCTCGCTCTCTGCTTTTGCGCTGGTCTCTTGGCTCTGACTCTGCCTCTCTGCCTAGTACTCACTGCCCCTCGCTATTGATCACTGATTCGACTTTGCTTAGCGACCCCGCTCTAGCAAAACGAATGACTGATCACTCTAGTGTGTTCTCCAACTAACCCTCAAGCCTCTTATACGTTTCCTGTTGGTCCTTCAACGACCGAGATTACATCTCTAATCAATGTCTAAGATTAGATTTGGCTTGATCCATTTCTTTTGGAGCCTTCTAACCCGGATTTATATTAATACCCATTAATATTTTATTATTCCTAAGTTTAGACTTAGGGACTCCATTAAAAATATTAATTATTTTAATATCTCCCACATTGGGTACAATCTGTCCAAACCATTTCTGGGTCTTGGAGACCTCATGTGCTTTAGCCCCTCCACCAATTTTCATTGCTACCGATGCTACCCCAAATCAACACTCCTTAGCAAGTACTGTGCTCTAGTAATACTCCTCACTGAGCATCACTCTGATTATCTGGCACCGGTACCTGTGCTGATGCTAGGCCTCCCCGCCCAACATTCTCTGCATTGCTGCATCCTATACTGTTGGCCATGGCCATGCCATTGCCACTGCTGCATCAATACGACAGCTCCCTCCGCATCTATGCTACTGTTGGTCCATCTTGCCAACACTGCATCTGCACTGCATCCCCCTCTCATCATGCTCCATCGTGCTACCGCATACCGCTATTGCACTGCAACTCAGTTATTGAGAAGTAAATAACTGATCCACCCAAATTTTGACATCCCCGTCAGGCTAGAAACACTCTCGATGTTGAAGCTCCCTCTTCTGCTAACAAGTGCTCCCTCTACTGACCTCTGCGCTACTGCAACAATTCCCTGCATCTCACACCATTGCAAACCTCTTTATGCCATCCTGCACCGTTGCAACACTCTCGTGCCTTGCACACTTTTGCAGCCTGCAAGCCTCGCGCTCCGTGGGGACTCCTACACCGTAACACTCTATTGCTTTATCCGCATCCGTATCTACTGACATCCACTAGTCCTGCTACTCCTTTTCGGGGTTCCCGTAGCAAGGTATAATCCAAGAGGTTGGATACCTCAAGGATCCTACCCCTCATCGCCTGTAGTCCTCCTGACTACAGCGCGATGTCACGCCACCTCTTTTCTAGAGGTACGTGAGCACTCATGGCACAATCATCATCCTCCTCGACTTCCTTCTCCGCCTTCAAGTTAGACGCCTCTCCCTTGTTCTTCTTCCTCCGACATTGGTTTGCATAATGACCCAGTTCCCCACAGTGGAAGCACTTGACCTTGGAGAGGTCCTTCTTCTTCCTCTTCTCCTACTTTCCTGCAGATGCCAGAGCTCATCATCTTCCTCTTCCTTCTTGATCTGGACTCCTTTGCTGCTAGTTCTCGCCTTGCTCAACTGCATGATCTCCTCTTAACGAAGAGCCGCCTACAATTCTTCCCAATTTAGAAGATTTGCCTTGCCCAGTACGCTCTGGACAAATGTTTCCCACTCATCGGAGATTGCGTTAAGTGCAGTCCTTACCATCATCTCTTCATCCGGCGTGGCCCCTATGGATGTCAGTTGGTCCCGGATCTCCTTCAACCGACTGAGGAAGAGATCTATCTACTTGCCCTTCTACATATAGTATGACCGTAGCGAATTCTCATGTAACATCTTGCTCTACATGGAAGTATGCTGGTACATCGTCTTCAAGGTGTCCCACATTTCCTTTGTCGTCTCCTTCTTGACAATATATTGGACCACATGATCCTTGACCCCGTTAAGGATGATGCATTTTGCCTTGGCCATTGTCTCCTTGTAGTTCTCATTAGTTATCGGGTTAACTGGGATAGACATTATTCTCAAGGCGAAGCCGTTGATGCGATGTCTATCGAGAATGATCAGGATCCTGGCCTTCCAGACCATAAAGTTGGACGCCCCGTCCAGCTTGTCCTGATCTCTTAGCACATTCACCGCCATCTCGCTGCTCTTTTGTCAACTCCTCCGAGTCTCTCTACTTCCTTCTAGAAGTTCTCCTTTCGACTCCTACTGAGTCTCTCTACTTCCTGCCTGGAATTTCTTTGTCGATGTTTGGTGATTTTTACGGATATTTTGATGGTATCTTGATTTTGTTGATGTTTTGCCAATTTTTACTGATATTTTCCCGATTTTTACGATTTTTTGGTTTTTTTGGGCCCTTGCCAATTTTATCTCGATGCCGATGTTCGCAACATTGCTTAGGAACTCCATTAAAATTATTAATTATTTCAATATCTCCCAAACCGGGTACAATTTGTCCAAACCATTTCTGGGTTTTGGAGATCTCATGTGGTTTAGCCTCTCCACCCATTTTCATGGCTAGAGCACATCCGATGCTACCCGAAACAACCACTTCCTCTTAGTGAGGACTGTGCTCTAGTAATACTCCTCACTGAGCATCACTCTAATTTTTTGGACCGGTACCTTTACCAATGCTAGGCCTCCCCGCCCAACATCTTCAGCACTGCTGTTTCTTGTATTGCTGCCCATGGCCCTGACACTACCACTGCTACATCTGTACGACAGCTCCCTCTGCATCCGTGCTGCTGCTGGTCCATCCTCCCAACACTTCATCGTGCTACTGCACACTGCTATTGCACTGCAACTCAGTTACTGAGAAGCAAGTAACTGATCCACCCAACTTTTGACATCCCTGTCAGGCTAGAAACACTCCCAATGCTGAAGCTCCCTCTGCCGTTAACAAGTGCTCCCTCTACTGACCTTTACGTTGCGGCAACAACTCCCTGCATCTCGCACCGTTGCAAACCTCTCTGTGCGATCCTACATCGTTGCAACACTCCCATGCCTCTCGCACTGTTGTAGCCTGCTAGCCTCGCGTTGCCTGGGGACTCCTGCACTGTAGCACTCTTTGCCGCTTCATTTGCGTCCATCTCTATCGACCCTCGCCAGTCCTGCTACTCCTCTTCGGGGCTCCTGTAGCAAGGTATAATCCAAGAGGTTGGATACCTCAAGGATCCTACCCCTCATCACCTGTAGTCCTCCTGACTACAACTTGATGTCTCCCCAATTCTTCTCTAGAGGCATGTGAGCACTCATGGCACAATCGTCATCCTCCTCGGCTTCCTTCTCTACCTTCACTGGCGCTGCCTTAGAGTCAGGCGCCTCTTCCTTGTTCTTATTCCTCGGACATTGGTTCACATAATGACCCAGTTACCCACAGTGGAAGCACTTAACCTTGGAGAGGTCCTTCTTCTTCCTCTTCTCCTGCTTTCCCGCAGATGCTAGAGCTGCATCCTCTTCCTCTTCCTTCTTGATTTGGACTCCTTTGCTGCTACTTCCCGCCTTGCTCAACCACCTGATCTCCTCTTGATGAAGAGCTGCCCGCAATTCTTCCCATTTTGGAAGATCCACCCTGCCTAGTATGTTCTAGACAAATGTCTCCCACTCCTTGGAGACTGCGTTAACTGCAATCCTTACCATTGTCTCTTCATCCGGCGTGGCCCCTATGGAAGTCAGTTGGTCCCGTATCTCCTTCAACCAACCGAGGAAGAGATCAATCTGCTCCCCCTTGTGCATCAGGTACGAATGTAGCTGATTGTCTATTGAAGTTTCTAAGTTGACTTAGTTTAGAAACCCTTCATGCACTTTTTCTGATTTTTTCCTGCCTACTTGTTATTTTTCTTTAACAAGTTATTTATAAAGTAAATACTGAAAATAAACACCAGTGCATGCTCAACATATTACAGATCATCAATTGAAGGAAACAAAACAAGCACACAAGTGACACCATTTTTTTGGACCAATGTCCCCAGAAAAACCCAATGCGGGAAAACTAGTGCAGCTATCTGAGGGTTTTCTTGTTAAGCAATATCAGAGTTTAATCTGGGTGCCGAAACTAGCCTACCCAACAGAGAATTTTCTTAGCAGCTATACCTCACAGTTTGAGAGAAATCTCCTAGCTGAAACCCTGGAAAATCCTTCCGGCAGCTCCTCAGCACACAACTGCTCTACAACCCCAGCGTTTGCCCAATCTGGACTGCGTTAGCCCCTCTTTGTCTCACGTTGGCCCTACATTTGCCTTTCTTGACCTGCGTCAGCCCCAGGAGACCCTGTGTCAACTTTCTGGACCTCTGCGTCAAACATGTTGGCCTCTCTGGTGCTCTGTGCAACACTTGGCTGCCTTTGCGTAGCCCTGCGTGAGCCCTTGCTGGCTCTATGTCACTCTCCTTGGCTACTGTGCTGCTCTCCCGACACAATATTTGCCTTCTCTATTTCTCTGTATTCGATGTCCCTCAGTTGCTCTGCTAATCATTGATTCTATCTCTCTTAGCAAACACCGCTCTAGAGAATAGAATGACTGATCACTCTAGTGTGTTCTCCAAGTGACCCTCACGCGTCCTCTTATATTTTTCCTGTTGACATCTCAACAGCTGAGATTAAGTGCCTAATCAATGGCTAAGATTAGATCTGGCTTGATCCATGTCGTTTGGACGACTCTAACATAAATTCATATTAATACACATTAATATTTTATATTCCCTAAGTTTAGACTTAGGGACTCCATTAAAAATATTAATTATTTGAATATCTCCTAATCTGTTTAGGATCTGCCCAAACCCTTTCTGGGTATTGGAGATCTCATGTGCCCCAACCTTTCTGTCAAATTTCATGGCTAGATCACATCTGATGCTACCCCAAATCAACACTCCCTCTTAGAAAGGATTGTGCTCTAGCAATACTCCTCACTGAGTATTACTCTGATCATCTACCTATGCTGATGCTAGGCCTTCCTGCCCAACATCCTCTGCATTACTACATCCTGTACTGCTGCCCATGGTTCTGCCATTGCCACTATTGCATCTGTACGACAACTCCCTCTACATCTGTGGTGCTGCTGGTCCTTCCTCCTAGCACTGCATCTGCACTGCACCTCCTCTCATCATGTTGCGTCGTGCTTCCCACTACTGCATTGCAACTCAGTTACTGAGAAGTAAGTAACTGATCTCCCAACTGACGTCCCTGTTGGGCTAGAAACACCCACTGATGCTGAAGCTCCCTCTGCCGCTGACAAGCGCTCCCTCTCCCTGACCTCTGCACTGCTGCAACAACTCCCCGCATTTTGCACCGTTGCACACCTCTTTGTGCCTTCCTCCACTGGTGCAACACTCTTGTGCCTCTCGCACTGTTGCAGCCTGCTAGCTCTGTGCTGTCTTAGGACTCCTGCACTGTAGCTCTCTCTGCCGCTCCATCTGCATTCATCTCTATCCACTCAGCCAGTCCTGCTACTCCTCGTTGGGGCTCCCATAGCAAGGTCTAATCCAAGAGGCTGGGTACTTTGAAGGTCCTCCCTCTCATGCCTGACTACAGCTCGATGTCTCCCCACTTCTGTTCAAGTGGTGCGTGTGTACTCATGGCATAGTGATCGTCTGTCAAAACTTCCTTCTCTTCCTTGGACACTAGGTCGCATAGTGACCTAGCTCCCCACAATGGACGCACTTGATCTTGGAGAGATCTTTCTTCTTTTGCTTCCCCTGCTTTGCCTCAGATGCTAGGGCCACATCCTCCTCCTCTTGCTGAACTTTGATCCCTTTTTTGCTGCTACTTGTCTTCGACTGCCGTCTATTCTCTTCCTGGCGAAGAGTTGCGCACATCTCATCCCAAGGTAGGAGAGTCCCTTTGCCTAGGATACTCTAGACAAACACTTCCCAATTTTCTAAGACAGCATTCAGGGCTGTCCTCACCATAAGCTCCTGATCCCGTGTCACTCTTGTAGTAGTCAACAAGTCTCGGATCTCATTCAGTCCTCTGAGGAAGGTGTCAATTGATTGGCCCTTCTTCATCTGATACAACCTCATCTGGTTCTCGAGCAACATTCTTCTCTACACAGAAGTATGCCGGTACAGGTTCTTGAGAGCCTCCCACATTTCAACTGTCGTTTCCTTCTCGGCTATATGTGGTACCACATGATCGTTGACCCTATCAAGGATAATGCACTCGACCCTCACCATCGCCTCCTCGTACCTATCATTATCACTGGGGTCGACTGGGACAGCTATTACCTTCAAGGAAAAGTTTTTGACACGATTCCTGTCAAGCACAGATAAGATTCTAGCCTTCTAGACTACGAACATCGATGCTCCGTCCAATCTATCCTGGTCTCTTACCCTGTGTAGTGCCATATTGTTCCTCTACTTCCCTCCTGGAACTTCTTCTGTTTGACTCCTATGAGTCTCTACTTTCCGTCTCGAAGTTCTCTTCTGGACTCCCTCTGAGTCTTGATTTCCCTCCTAGAAATCCTTCTGCCGCTTGTCGAGATGCCCCCTACTTTGATCGTCTTGTGCAATTGCACTGTTGATCCAGGTTCCTCGGCTAGAAACCCTCGGTAACAACTCCTCTGGCCCTACTCTATCATATATTGTTCTGACTACAACACCTCACCATCTCCACTCTGCAATATTCCTGCAACCTTCTAGACCCCAGTAACTGCCACTCTATGAACCGTGTCAGCCCCTCTCTGCTTGACGCTAGCTCTGTGTCACCTCGGATGGGTCTGCGTCAATCCTGGGATGCCCTGCGTCAGCCCTCTAACCCTCTACATCAGCAACGCTGGCCTCTCTGAGGCTCTGTGCAGCTCCTGACTTCTTCTACGTGGCTCTCGCTGGCTCTGCATCACACTTCTTGGCTTCTGCGCTACTAGAAACAACTTCTGTCACCTAGGGACAGCTGTTTTCTGCTGCTATTGCTCCTCTTGGCTGATGTCTTTTGGTCCTCCTGTGATCTGCATTCACACTCTGATACCATGTTGAAGTTTCTAAGTTCACTTAGTTCAGAAACCCTTCATGCACTGTTTCTGATTTATTCCTACCTACTTTTTATTTTTCTTTGACAAGTTATTTACAAAGTAAATACTGAAAATAAACACCAGTGCATGTTCAACATATTACAGATCATCAACTGAAGGAAACAAAACAAGCACACAAGTGACACCGTTGTTTTTGGACCAATGTCCCCGGAAAAACCTAATGTAGGAAAACGGTGCAACTATCTGAGGGTTTTCTTATTAAGCAATATCATAGTACAATCTGGGTGTCGAAACTAGCTTGCCCAACAGAGAATTCCCATAGTAGCTATACCTCAGTTTGAGAGAAATCTCCTCGCTGAAACCCCGGAAAATCCTTCCAGCAGCTCCTCAGCACAAAACTGCTCTGCAACCCCAGCATCTGCCCAATTTGGACTGCGCCAACCCCTTTCTTTCTCACCTTGGCACTGTGTTAGCCTTTCTTGGCCTGCGTCAGCCCTAGGAGGCCCTGCGTCAGCT
>APFE030497274.1:166145-178935 GCA_000404065.3 Pinus taeda | reverse complement strand
TTCAGTCTTGCTCAGGAATTGGTTATGTCTTATCTTTTCTACTGAGGCTAAAATTTTGATGTGGGAATAATATTTATCATTTCTTTATATGGTTAAAAATGCTTAAATGTTCATTTGAAGATTAACTACATGAATGTGATCTCTGGTTAGGCACTTTACATGGTTGTTTAAAGCACTTTATCTTTCGAAATTTTAATTGCTGGAGTATCATTAAGCCATTAAGCATTTATTGATTATCTCGCATTTGGTAAAAGTTAAGCTTTGATTTGTTTGATGGTTAACGATTGTGAATGAGCCCATATTCCTGCACCATTTGATAAATAATCGTTTAATCATTTATCTCATAAGGCACTGGTCTATTAACTTAATAAAATCAATTTAGTGCTTGTTTCCCTTTGTGTCTCCCAACCCAATTGGTCTTCAGTTGGTCATCCATTTTCCCATAGGGTCTACCCCCCTTAGTTGCAGGAGACAGGCTTAAACGGAGAGATCGGGGATCAGGGTGACAGCCCTCGGTCTAAGTGTTGTCGTGACAATCTGTGCGACAACAAGATAAATGGGCACACTTTGAGAAAATGCATCCTAAACTCCAGGAGCCCTATCCATATCATGCCCTTGAGTATTATGAGAAAACTTGTGATCACCTTACCAAGGAAGTGCTTGGGCAAGATGATCCTAAACTATGAAGAACTTAGGGTGTGTGGGCTGGTAGAAGATAGAAGGGTCTTTTTCCATACATATACCGAGAGAGAATTCTATATAAACATTGTCATAGTTGAAACACATCCAACGTGGGGTATGATTTTATCCAAACAACTGATTGAAGATCTAAACTTGTCCATTAGTGAAGATAGTTCCACTATATACCTCCCTTCGAAAGAAAACTCGTATGTATCCATCCCTAGACAAGAATTCTCTACCCCAATGATTGCTGCCTCCCAATAATCTGATAACAACTTAGAAGAGGAAAATAATAAACTTGGGGAATGGAGGATTTTAAAAAATGAACATATCAATACCCCACCTCTCCTTGGGCTTTGGGTAATATATTTTGATGGAGCTCACTCAAAGGCTAGAACAGATGCTGGCATTGTCATCATATCCCCTTTTGAAGAGTACCTACTATTTTCTTTAAGACTCCAATTCACTTGCACCAATAATATCACTGAATATGAGGCCCTCTTATTGGGGCTTGAGGCAGGCCGATCAAGGAAGATTCAACAATTAGTCATAATTGGGGATTCTGACCTTGTTGTCTCACAAATAAGGGTAACTTTTGACACAAAGGATGAAAATTTGAAACCTTATAAGGAAAGGATCATTCACATGATCAAGGGCTTTAAAGAACTACACTTCAAGGCTCTAGATCGATATCTTAATGACATGGCCAATGCCTTAGCCATAGTTGCATCCACATCCTCAATCATTCGCAGTGATATCGCCAAGAAGGGGAAGTGTATAGTTGACACAATCCACAGACCCTCTGTCCCTAATTATGAGGATCATTGCCCCGTTTTCGAAGACGATCAAAACAACCAATTTCCTTCAAGACCATGAGGATCCCGACAAGAAAATTAAAAATTTAGTAAATAAGCAACATTTTGGTAGAAATGACGTTAGTATCCCCAAACATGATGACCAAGAATTGCCTGATATGTTGGACCTCAATCTTGGATTCGAGACCTTTCCCAAAATGATCAAAATCGGGAAAAACTTATCTAAAGAAGAAAGAAATGAGCTCGAAAATTATTAAGGGAATTCAAGGATGTTTTCGCTTGGTCCTATGATGATTTGAAAGCCTATAGCCCTGAGGTCATCCAACGTACCATCCCTCTCAAAGAAGGTGCAAAACCTGTTAAATAAAAATTAAGAAGAATAAACCCCAAACTTGCACCTTTGGTCAAGGATGAACTTCAAAGAATAGTTGATGCAGGGATAATTGCCCCTATACGACATTCATCATTAATCTGTAATCCGATGATCACTCATAAAAAGACTGTTATCTTCAGGATGTGCATTGACTTTAGGGATCTCAATCGTGTGTGTCTAAAGGACAATTACCCCTTACCCAACATGGAGAATCTCCTGCAAAGGATAACGAGATCCCAAATGATTTCATTCCATGATGGTTTCTCCGGATATAATCGAGTCATTGTAAAAGAAGAAGATCGCCTGAAAACTACCTCACTACACCATGGGGTACATAGTACATACATGTAGCTTAAGATGCGTTTTGGTCTCCTCAATGTTCGATCCACCTTCCAAAGGGCCATGGATTTTGCTTTTAGGGACTTCATTGGGAAAATCATGGAGATCTATCAAGATGACTTGACTATTGCCTCTAAAGAAAGACATGATCATTGCAAACACTTGAGAAAAGTATTTGAGAAATGTAGGCAATATATCATCTCCCTAAATCCTAAGAAGTCTATATTCGGTGTTGACAAAGGTAAACGATTGGGGCACGTGGTCTCCAAGGATGGGATTAGCATTGTCCGAATTCAAGCCATCAAAGACATTTCCCCTCCTAAAGACCAAGGTGCTTTAAGATCCTTTTTCAATGAGATAAAGTCTGTAAGAAGATTTGTACCAAATTTTGCTGAAATTGTCAAACCCATGAATGACCCCCTAAAGAAGGATACTCCTTACTCATGGAACCAAGCAACAGATAGTGCCTTCGAAGAAATTAAGGAAAGAATTGCCTTTACCCCTGTCCTCATTAGCCCCGATTACACTAAGGATTTTATCATATACTCTTTCGCATCTAAGGACACTGTTACTGGCATCCTCATGTAAATAGACGATGAAGGTGTTGAAGAAAAGTTTAACTAGGTTCGGTATTTGTAAAAATGTTTTTGATCTTTGTACTTGTCAAGAAAAAAGAAATATTATCCTTGTAAACTATATGAATGACTTTCTTGCTCATTCCATAGGTCTAGGAAAGTGAAAGAGTCAAAATCATGTTAAAGATCTCTTCTTGAGCATTTATGTAATGCATATGGGTCAACCTAGTGTCAAGCATCCCTCCAAGACAAGCACCATTTTCCAAAGAAGTCTGTCAGCGAAAATGATGAGAAAGACAATCAAGTCAGTGTCAATGTATATATAGATGACATGTCGGCTCAACAAAAGGACGCAACAATACACTGGATCATGTCGGCTTGCGTACATGGTCAAATAACTATATGTATACAAAACTAAGAATGATCAACGAAGACACGGAACCTTGGATCACTCTGAAACTTCAGGATATGATCTCGGTGATACAAAATAGTGACATTCTCAACATATGATCTCGATGATACAAAACAAGTGACAAAATTTCGATATATGACCTCGGAGGGTACTCTGTTTCGGTGATAGAGAACGACACTCTGTCTTGGCATCCCTATACGATCTCCATGCAAACACTACCTCGACACTCTTGTCATCACCATCTCAGTGGATGCTCTGTTTTGGTGAATACTCTGTCTCCTTGTCAACCATCTAAGTATCATACTCTGCACACCTATGACGAAGAAGGATCACATAATATAGTCTTGGGTAGTTGTATAACATATGAAACAGAGTCTTGTGAATACAAACACAGTCATGTGAGATATATCCTTGGCATAAAAAACACAGTCCTGTACTGAACGCAGTCATATGACATCTTAGTCACAAGTCACAGTGTACCTATGTAATATACTCAACACAATCACACTGAACAAAAATATAATAAATCTCTGTCGCAGTACAATTATGATTTTCATGTATCTGAAGAAGATAAGGAGAATCTCGGCAAAAGAGCAACAACAGTGGACTAGGTGACATTATAAAGATCTCATTGAAGGAACAATAGTACAACAGTTGTGATGATCTCTAGAGTGTCAAAGCAAAGGATTGGTGTCTTGGTCTTGGAGTGGCTCAGGAAGTGAAGAGTCGTGGTCTTGGTGTTCGTCAATAGGAATCTCTATAAGAAGAATTTTGTGCTGGTTTTGCTCTCCAAGAGGGAGAGGTTTTGGCCCTGGCAGAATGTTGTATCTTGTGCTCTTGTCTCTTTGCTTTCATAGCTATTTGTTGAAGTAAGAAATACACACACTAATGGTAATAAGCAAAAGATTGCGCTAATGATCTAAAGACTAAATGCCTCAGAAATAGTTATCATGTTAAGAAGAATCTCATTAATTCAATGTGCCCTAGATTCTTCAACATGGTATCAGAGCTATAGTTACAATTGAAGGAGGGGCAGAAAAGAGACATTCAAGGATCAAGTTTCTAGCAGGGCATCAAAGCAAGTTGAAGGACATCAAGATCTGCATTAAAGAAACATAATGCTAGGCAGTCATGAGGATGTGGTGGTCAATAAAAAGAATGCCACTGCAAAAATTCAGAAATGAGAAAGATGCCACTTCAAAGGCATCACCTTGACTTAAGTCATAACATGACAACGATCTCAGAACTCTCCTTCCCTCATATACCATAGTTTTGGTAAAGTCTCAGCCCATGATGATGCTCTAGTCTTGGCCTATGGTGATGCTACAATCTCTGCCTAACCTACCAGATTTTGCTTGAAAGCATATATTGCAAGCCACTATTAAGGAATTGCTTAAAGATCAAGGAATATGGAGGAAGGCATCACAAAGGTTTGTCAAAATTCACAAATATGTCTATTATAAAGTTTTTGTTATTCTCTTTGTCAAATCCTATCTACACTACTAATGTTCATCTTGTTTAGATCTCTTGAATCATAAAAGATTCTTGTTTGAGGTAATTCATCATCCGATGAATCTACCACGCTATTCATCTCTAATTTGTTTGAATGAAAAGAACCTTGAAATGTTCTCTCGAAACCCTAACCTAAGGACATATTAATAGGATGTCAGCCCCCAAACTGTAATGTCCCAGATACAGGAAATTTGGAACAAACTCTTCAAATCAAATTATCTAGCACTTAACAGGGAATTGCCATGGAAACCCAAACACCAGAAATTTGATTGAAACCATAAACCCACAAACTGCATAAAATCTCATTAAAAATCACAACATGAGGAACAATGAGAAATGCGGCAACCAAAATCCAACTTTATTATATGTAGATAGATGCCAATACAATAGTTGGGAATGACCCTTTGATCTCCAAACTGAAACAAAAAAAAAATCACTACACCTGTGGATTTTGAATGAACCCACCAAGGGGAGATGGGTGTTCACCCAATCTCTCTAAATCACCCGAGGGTTCCCATCCTGGGGCTACTACTGGAGTAGAGAACTGGGTTCTCAACCTCACATACAAGAAATAACATCAAAACCAAGACGTCCCAAATGATCTTCTCCTCTTTTTATAGATCTAATGGATATATCTTCAAGCCTCTAAAATCATCTTATTTTATTATTTTATTATTATTCTAGAAGCTTCTCCATTGACTTTATTTTAAGTGACCCCTTTTATTTTATTTTATTTTACTTAAGTCACTTTTGGCCCATTTCCTCTAATTAATTATTTTTCCTTAATTAAATGACTAATTGAAGTCATTTTTAACTAAGGAAAATGGTAAATCATCCACCATACTCTCTTCGGCCACTCGAAGTCACTTCTCAGCACCCATCCTGTAGATCTTCTCGTTCTGGTTCTAATGAGCTATTACACTGAGGTGTTCCATCTATTAATCTCCTCAGAATGCCACCTCGAGCATAATTAATTAAGTTATGCCAATAATAACCCTGTTTTACGAGAATTATCAGCAAGTCATGGAACCAAAACCAATATGTGCGGAATTTCTCATGATGATGAATATGCTAAGAGAATGTCATCGAATCCCATGAAAACTCCTCAAATCTCCATTGGAACCCTTGATGACATAAACCTGCTCCACTGAAATGGCCATCCCCTGCCATGGAAATCCACGCTCGCTGTAATATGGAGAAAATAAAAATGGGGACATTACAGTCCTCCCACCCCAAGATTGCTTGCCCTCAAGCAATCCAAATCTGTGGACCAATCTGGTGGCCCAACGCAACTGGGACCCAATGCCCAGATCCCATACAAACCAATAGCTGATGCTCTGCTCGTGTGTCAACCCACCATGAACGAACCCCTCAATGCCTGGATCCCAGACCAATCTTCGACAGAACATGTCATCAACAAATCCTCCTGGATCCCAATGCCACCAAGAAGGAGCATCAATACTCCATGGCTCCTGCTGTGCTACAACTCCGACTGTGAATGTTGCTCCATCCATTGTGCACCAACTTATCACCTCTCTCCAATCCAACCCTTGGCATAGACCAAGGTCAATCCCATCACACTCATGCCGTTCTGAAATAATGATGAATGGCCAGCCCACATCCTGATGCCAACTGAAGCATGTGATACCCCTCACCTCTGAGGACTCCTACAATACAATGCTCCTGACTAAAAATGATACTCCATCAATAGGATACCAACTCATGATCTCCTGCCAATCCATCCCAGGGAAGGATTGGATGCACGTGCACCTATATAAGGTATGATTCCACTGAGTTGTATCATGCTCAATTCATGCATCTATGCCCAACCAATCAACCGAATATGTCTAGGAATGCATGCCTCCCTCCCTATAAGTGAGTAACCCATGCTACACGCTCTGTAAATGTACTCCTGCAAAGGGTTGCTGCTTGGAAATACTACAACTTTGCCAGCTGCCACTGCATTGACCTACATCTCATCAGTGGGTAGACCCAAGGATGGATGCATGATTGCCTCTAAAAGAGCCTCTCTCATCTGACCGAAAACTCCTTGCCCCACCAGTCCACTCGTCATCTGCAAAATTGTCTTGTCAAGTGCCAACGCCTCCTGATGAACAATATTTGCAAATACTACCCCTGTAGTAGCTGCCTGCACATCTGCCTGCTCCTCTCCAATGGTTGGCCCCAAGGGTGTCTGCTTATCCTCCATCCTGGGCTCAACATAAGCCACTAGCTAACTCTCCAAAAATGGCTCATCCCTCACACTATGCATATCGTCCTCCTCATGTCCTTGTACCGTTGAGTGATCTTCATGCTGGGCCACCACTAATGTCTCATTTTTCAAATCCTCCCCAGTGTCTTCTCCAGGGCTTTCTTTATGCATGGAATCAAATTGTTGCTCACTATCTGCAATCATCAAACATAGAGGCATAGGTAGGTTGCTATCACACAATTGTTCATGCTCCTCAAAGTTGTTTTCATGCAAGTTAAAGCATTCTACATGCAGCCCCTGCTCAAACACGGGCCCTTCATTTCTTTGTTGACTTGAGTTTTTTGTCATTCCACGCTCTTCTTTAGTTTTTGCTTCTCTGTTAGTTTTACATGTGTGATCTGGTGTCCATGCTCCTTGACCTGTGAAGTAGATATGCTCTTTCCTCATTTGATTTCGGCTCTTCTTTGGGAGCTCTTGAGACTGCTTCTGCTTTGGTTTCTCATCCTTCCCAAATCTAAACCCTCCCAAAAATATTCTCATAAAATGTCTCCTGGTGATAGGGTCAACACTAAGCGCTACGAGCTGCCTCAGTGACTCATCCATGAGCCAGTAAATTTTAAAATTTCAAGCTCCCCTTACTGCTGTTGCAAAGGCCCAACAAAATAACCCAAACAATTAATTCGCACTGCTCAGAAATTATGTTGTTGCTGCTGAAGATGAACTGGTGTTTTTGCCCTCAATAATACAAAAATTCTGAAAATTTAACCTGAGGCTTCTCACACCAAACCTATAAAAACCCATAAATGGTCTAGCTTAAATACAATCCAAGATCAAGCTCACCAAGTGGTGTGAATTACCCAATTCACTGATAGAACGAAATGATGAAGGAACACTGATTTACAACCGAGATACTACCCGGAAAATTCTGAAATTTCAACCAAGGGCTCCTCTCACAAAACCCCAAAAAATATTGGGCAAATTCATGCTGATCTATAAAAGCCCCAATTTAGTGTGACTTTCTCATTCTGCCCAGCTCTGCACATTACTCCAAATAAGATAAATTAATATCACAATGCTCCAACTCTTCAATCCTTCAAATTCACTGCAAAATCACTGGCAACAATAATCTTGGCACAAAAATAAAAGTTCCGCAACAACAGATGACTTTGGCACTTCCAAAACAAACCCTTGAATATTTAAAACTGAAAACCCGAACTCGCAGGTTGAGCCATGTTCGATGCTCTTATACCATTGTAATGTCCCAAACGCAGGAAATTTGGAACAAACTCTTCAAATCAAATTATCTAGCACTTAACAAGAAATTGCCATGGAAACCCAAACACCAGAAATTTCACTGAAACCATAAACCCACAAATTGCATAAAATCTCATTAAAAATCACAACATGAGGAACAATGAGAAATGTAGCAACCAAAATCCAGATTCATTATATATAGATAGATGTCAATACAATGTTGAATTTTCTAAGTCTATCCGTTAGAAAATTAATATGTATTCTGCTGGTTTATTTCTTCTACTTGTAAATTCTGAACAAGTTACTTAAAACATATAAATAATACAATACAGTCTCAACATCTACAAATCATCAGCTGAAAGAAAACAAACACACAAGTGACACTATCATTTTTGGACAAATGTCCCCGAAAAACCCAATGCGGGAAAACCGGTGCAACTATTCTGAGTATTTATTATTATGCAATATTTCCTTGAGTACAACTGGGTGCCTAATCGGCTCACCCAACAGAGAAAAATAACTGGTAGCAATACCTCTCTATTCTGAAACAGGTATTCATAAAATTTGTCCCACAAAATCCTCTCCATCAACTCAGAAGCTCTGCGCTGGCCCTTTTGGCCTTTGTGTCATCCCCAAACCCCTCTGCGTCAGCCCTTTGAGGCATTGCACAGCGTCTACGTCACTCCAGCTACCCTCTGCATGGATGACACAGTCCCTCTGGCCTCTGCGTTGTCTCTACTGGGCTCTGTGTGGCCTGCTCTGGCTTAAGCTTCTTGCTCTCTGCCTCTGCGCTGGTATCTTGGCACTGTCTCTACCTCTCTGTCCAGTACTCACTGCCCCTCGCTGCTAAATACCCTTTTCCTGGTTCTGCTGCTTAATTTCTTCCAGCATTTCCTTTTTGTCCATTTGCCAAGTCGTTCAGGTCCCTCAAGAGGTTATCGAATGCTACCTCCTCTTTGCTCTTGGGTTCTAGCATGTCTACTTCCTCTACCTCTTGTTTTGGAATCTTAGTATCTGGTGAATTCCCTCTCCTGGCTCCTGTATCTATGTCTCTGGTAAGTACTATTCTGTTTTTCTTTTGTGGTCATAAGAGATGTTCCGACAACTGAGCCAACACCGGTGCTCTGATACCATTGTAACATTCTTATTAGGAAAATTAATAGTGATACTCAAGAAAAATTCACATGCAACACAAAAATTTCAGACAACAATTAGACACCCACAAATACACCAAAAACTGGGCCAAGCTGAGCCATTTTATTATCAAGAGAGTACAATAGATGTATGGAATGTGTGCACCTAGGCTTGCCAAAACAAGTTGGACAAATCCCAAGTGAGAAAATGTGTTGCTCGAACAATGGAAAGTGCTTCCTCTTCAAGCTTTGCGTTGGCCCTGGAAATCGACAATGTTGGCTAGGAAGAGACCCCTGTTTGAGCCCTCTAGAGTGCTCTGAAAATTTTGCCAAATTAATCTTGGCCTCTCCTCAACATACCCAGAAAGATCTAGAAAGGGTTGGGCCTCGTTCCAGCCTTAAGAAATTACCCCCAATTTGTGTGAGCTCCCTCTCTAGCTAGGTAACTCGTGCTGCTTGAGGAACAGTTGCCAACGCCCTCCAAAATTAGTTGAGAACCTCTCCAAGAATTCTCCTTGTGTCCTCTTGTAAATCCTCAGATCCAACCCCGGGCCAAGCCTCCACAACCAAGGTGCTCCTCTAATGATTGCGCAGGCCCAATCAACCACCACTACGCTAGCATAAGAACAAGAAATTTGCCCTGTAGGAAGGCCATTCAGCCTACCCACCAAACCAATGCAAAAATGTTGCTAGATACCAAGAAAATGTGCCCCTAAATTCTCGGAACTAGCTTTGTCATGAAGCTCACTCCCCACAAGAGTGCATGGTCCCTTACTGTGCCCAACTTGCTCCTCAACAACTCGATTCTTGCTATGGAATCCCTCCAGAACAGCTCCAAGCATGTAGCAAAGTCTCCCCTAGGGTGGCACTCGAAGTCCACTGAAGTAGTAGTTGAGATCTCCCCTCGAAAATCTCGTGTGCTGAACAACACTTTGTTGACTCAGCTAAACAGCTTGAGCAATCAATGGTTTAGACATCAAATGAGAAAAAGTCCCAAAATGAGTGCTCCACCTCCAATTTATAATTTCCGCCCCTTCACTTTCCTTTTGGGCTCCACCCAACAGATTTCCTTTCCCTCCTCTCTCCAAGTCGAGCTCTCCAAGGGGTGTGTATTCCCTCATGGAGTGGTCCCCACCTTGCACTAGCTCCATGATTTTTCCCCTTTCTCTAAGTGGGTCCCTCTCTTTACCCAAAAAATAAATATTCTTTTGATTTATCCACTTTCCTAAGTTGTGGGCGAAACTTGGTGTTCACCTATTCAAAATTGCAAAATGGTGGTGCTGCTTGTTGATTTTAATTAGAGGGGAAATCACACAATCTTCTTTGAGGAGCAATGTTTTAGGAAGGGTTAATGCTATCAGCTGCCTGTTGAGCTGATAACCCACAAAGCAAGGAGAGCAATCTCAAAATAGTCTGAAAATAGTGAAACTAATACTTTTCTTTTTTTGTGTTATGCAAATCCAAATCTAGGTCTATTACCGGTTAATTGAACAATACACTTGCATGATGATGATGATGGCTATTGATGCCCATCATGTAAAACAAACCAATATTGGCCTTTCCTATTGATATTGAATCCGATGGAACAAATATTGAGAATTCTAGCATAAATGGTTGCTAATCTCCAAAACTAGGTAGCTGAATGTGGTGTTAACTACATGATTTATTTTTCTTTTCCACGTTGCATGGGAGATGTGTTGTGGAGTCTTGAATATTAGACTTTTTTCTTTCATGAATTCAAATGATGTATTTAACTACATCTAGCTTATACCCAATGTTCCACCAAGGTTCTGGGACGAGGGGGCGAAGGAGCGAGGATATGCGGGAGCGGCCTATGCAAAAGCTCCCCATTAATTTTTAGGAAACGTGAGGGGACGTCGGGGTCTTAAAAACTTATAAATATAAAATATAATTTATAAATTGAGTCCACTATGACAATTGGGTTTGAATTGAAAAGTTGCAAAGCCTGATCATTGATATGAATATCATTATCTAATATCATATAAATTTAAAATTCTAATTTATAATCATACATCATACATTATGATTAAATTTTAAACCATATTGATGTTCCACTTCCTACTATGAACATTGAATACTAAACAGTGAATATTGACATAAAATTATAAAAGTCAAGTTCGATACATCATACATCAAGAGTCAAAATTTTATAGAGTTATAAAAGACTAAAGTCAAGTCTGATACATCAAGAGTCAAAATTTTATAGAGTCACAATAACATAAGAACATCAACATATCAAATGATAAACGAGCATAATTTTGCTCAAGCCTCAAAGTAATGCCCCGCTAGTCTCTGCATCCAGCTGCTGCATGAATAAATTAGGATCAACCATATCACCATCTGAATCTGAATCACTAGCATTCTCAAACATGCTAAGTGGCACACCAACCAACCCCATCTATCTCTCATCAAGTCTCTCCTCCATATCTACCTGTGCATCATCCTCTGGATCAACATCCCATCGTGTTGTTGGTCCCTTCAAATACTCAAGTGTCTTCCTATGCTCAAGACGTAGGGCATTGTGCACAACAACTAACTTCTCTGCTCTTTTAGAGGTAAGCTTGTTCCTCTTGATAGAGTGGATGAAGCTATATGTGGACTAATTCCTCTCTACTGCAGAGGAACTAGCAATCTAAGACAACATATGCATAGCTAGATCTTTGAGCTCTGAAGAACCATCCCCATGCATCCTCCACCAACCAATCAAGTCATCTTGGGCTAGATCTATGCGATCTGCCCGAGCACCACGTGTGTTGAAGGGGCCACTAAGAGATGCAAACTGAACAAACTGTCTTTGAAATTTTGACCCTCCTCACTGTACATCTTTGCAATTGCATCTAGGAAGCCTTTCTTTACCTCTGGATCATCAATAGGAGGCACCCTCCCAGGTCTCTCAACATACCATTTTGGGTTTAATGCATATGCTGCCATGTGCAAAGGTGTATTCATGCGATCCCACCTACGCTGAATGATGGGTCGAATTTGGGATGTATAGAACTTTAATGAAGGCTATCTCTACTGAATGGCCACCTTCACACGGCCAAACGTGCTATCAAAGGTCTCATAGATTTCTCCAAGACTAGGAGCATCTGAATCAGCGTAACAAATGACCTCCACAATTGGGCCCAAGAATGACACTAAATAAGAACAATCTGCCCACCAATCATTGTCCAACACTTGAAGCCTGATCTTCTTCTCTGTGTCTGTGTTTGATTCTGACCACCTTCCCCACTTTGAACTCACAACCAAGGATTGTAGATGTGCTTGTACCTCTAGCATCCTCTCCAATAAGAGAAAATAGCTAGCATATCTAGTATCAGTGGGCTTGACGAATTCCTTCCTCGTGTGAGCCTTGTACATAGCCAAGGAGGTGTGGTGGTTGCAAATAAACATCTGCACATCTCTTGCAGCTGTCACCAAGTCTGATATCCACTGAATCTTGCCAATGTCCTTCAGTGCATTA
>APFE030497274.1:96922-166125 GCA_000404065.3 Pinus taeda | reverse complement strand
TTTCTTTCATTAAAAATTAATTATTTAATGTATTTTTTTAAAACCGGTTCGTTTAGACCAAACCAGTCCCGGTTAGACCGGTTCCGGTCGGTAACCCGGTTCATTAGGTGGACCGGTCCGACCACCGGTTCCGGTTTTAAAAACATTGTCTCAAACATGCTAAGTGGCACACCAACCAACCCCATCTATCTCTCATCAAGTCTCTCCTCCATATCTACCTATGCATCATCCTCTGGATCAACATCCCATCGTGTTGCTGGTCCCTTCAAATACTCAGGTGTCTTCCTATGCTCAAGACGTAGGGCACTGTGCACAACAACTAACTTCTCCACTCTTTTAGAGGTAAGCTTGTTCCTTTTGATAGAGTGGATGAAGCTATATGTGGACCAAATCCTCCCTGCTGCAGAGGAACTAGGAACGTCTTGCAAATGGAGTGAGGAGCCAGGGCGAATAATGAATTAAATTTATAAAAAAAGAATTGAAACCCTAAAGTATTAAAACTAATGTTAAATTTTAATTATAAACAAAAGTTTATTTAAAAAAATCGGGCCCCTCGACCCCCCTCGACCCCCCACGACCCCTCAACGACCCCCTTTTCGGAAATGACCCCTCAGCACAAGGAAACGACCCCCTGGCATGTCCCCTTGCATACCCTGTTTTTTGGGAGCGTGGGGAAACGACCCCTTCTCGTCCCCAAGTCTCCGGAGGGTGGGGGAGCTAGGAAACTAGACCCCTAGGGGGGGGCAGACGAGTCCCTGTGGAACACTGCTTATAACCCTTTAAACCTGACTACTGTCGAGCATAAGCAGGGCCTTTCATTTATGAGAATTAAAAGGAATTATAAGCAGCGTACTGTTTTTTATTTTCAATGCAAATTTATTGGAGGAAACTGAAAGTCTTATTTTAAACTGGTTGGGTATGATCATTTTCGCTTTTGATATACTAGATTTTTATCTGTTGTATATTTCTCACAGATTAAGCTAAAATTGGAATGTATGTTCACTTTTTGTTTTTTTTCAATGAATGCATGGTTATAAAAAAGAAATTATAGTAGGCAGAATCCCTGAGATGATTCTGTATATGGAAAAAAACAGCACTAGAGCTGTAGGTCTGTTTCACCTAAGCCAAACTACTCTAAAATTTAACCAGGGACATCTATTTTACAATGTGAACAGGTAGTTCTGCCTGTGAGAATTAAATATAAGATAGGCAGGCATCTGAGTTGATTGTCAAAGGAATTCTATTCCAGAAAATGACGAGTGTCTGTATTGCCAACAATCTTGATATTAAAATCTTGGTGTTTACATGCGCTAGATGATTTTTCATTGCAATCGCTGGTGATCTAAGCTGGATCTTTCTTGTCAATGTGCAGTACCTCAAGGTGCTCATTTCAAATAGGACCTTTCTTGCTTCTGGAGGAGCCTTTCACAGTATGTTGGTTGCATTAGGATTATTTTGCCCTGTTTTTCTATTTGAAATCTTCTTAAGTAAATGCATATTAAATGGAGTGCAATCTTATTTTGACCCTTCGATTTGGTTGCAGGTAGAGAGTGGTCTGTTAACACCAACCTTAAAAATTCGCAGAGATATTGTGAATGCTCGATTTCATGATAAAATTACCAGTCTTTTCAAATAGATTGTGGGGTATGCTGAAAAGCATACAGCCCCACCATGCTATGTCTGCATGCTATCTCAATGACTATCCGTCAACGAACATCATGCATACTACCACTTGATGACTACTCCTCAATGAACAATTGTTTACCATGCAGCTTGGCTGCTTCTTTTGTAGACCCAAAACAACCAACGTCAATAAATTTTGAATTTGATTTGGTTCATACAACCATTGTACTTCAAATTGTTACATCGTTAGTGGTCACATCAAATAGTTTACAAGCTTTTTTTTATCATTATAATTAACAAATATTAACATCTAACGTTTAGCATCTACATGGGTTCTGTTCTCTTATGGAACTAAAACATATGTAGCAGATCCAAAAACTTGGATGGGTCTAACTGAAGGCTCTCTTCTTGATCAAGCCTCTTTTAGGGACACCACGTAGATTCTGTTTGTAGAGAACCTGTAATACAAAGATACATTAATAATACTACTTTTATCCAAAACTTACCTGATACCTCCCTACACTGCAACATTCAACATACCTCAGGCCATGTTAACAAATTTGTGATTTTTTTCTCTCCAAACGTCCATTTTGTTGGATAATATCTAATTAATAGTTACCACATGAAATATAAATACAACTGTGTGGATTGTATCTTTTATTCATATTATTGATCTTTTATCTTTATTTGAAATATAAACTATGAGAAATCTATTATTGCACATAAACTAAGTTGGAAATAAATAAATAAATATATATATATATATAATATATAACAAGAGAATTGAAAAGAAAATTAAGAAGAAAGAAAACAGAAATCGATGGTGATATACAATGAAATTTCATAATCTCTTCTTGATTATAGTAGGGCAACAATTAATATAGAATATTCTAAAGCATTTGAATCTTTGTCATCCTTAATCAGGAGGTAACATTTGGCAAACAATTGCATACACATATTTTCTCACCAAGAGTAACAAAAAGATTGTATTGAGTTGACCTCATTTGAGAATATATATTTGTGATTATATTCCATATTGTAGATGATGTTATGGTTTGAAAGTAGTCTAAATTTTTGAAAAATGAGATAATATCAAGGACCTTGAGTCACTACAAAGAGGTGCATGCAAATGATGTTGTCATCGATGCAACATTTAATGTGGATCCTACATAATCTACCAAGAAGGTTTAGGAAACGTAGACTCTCGTAGAATATGCTTTAAAGTCTTTTCATTGGTGCAATAAGGACACAGGCTACTTTTAGCAAGACAAGATTTAGAAGATAGACCCTAGTGAACAACTAACCATGCAAAAAAAGAACTTGTAGCTTAGTTGAAGTGACCAAACTTTGTCCAATTTGTCGGAAAATTGTAGCTGCGGTTGCTATTTTCATTATCAAAAATATAGAAGAAATTTATTGGTTTCTATCTATCCAAGTCGGCCCAGTTTGTCAGGGTGGCCCCACTTCATGAAGGAGTTTGACCATTGGTCAAAACCCCTCCAATTGATCAAGTATATATTGGCAATTCAAATCCTCAGTTTGACATCATCTTAAACTCAATAATTCGACCTTCTACAAGGAGATATGTTCACATGTGTGAGGAGGAAAGAAGACATTTAATTTTTGTTTTTACCAATGCTGACTTGTCTTGAATCTTTGTTGTTGACTGAATCTTTGATTGTGGATTGGAGACCGAACCTTTGACTGGATCATTGACTTTTCTGTACCAAATTCAAATTTGTTTCTAGACATTGCTCGAGCGTTGACCACAAGTCAACTATTGTAGTTTGATTGAAGTTTGTTTGTGGAGTTGCAGGTTGAATTTTGACCCTTTGACCAGTTGTTGTGGCCTGAAATTCATCCCCTTTTATTAGACATAACTTGTGAGCAAATAATTGATTCTCTCCTATTGACTCAATTGCACTTGAAAACTAATGTGGTCAATGGTTGACCTTTGACTGAAAAATTCTGATGTACAACTTGGATGAATTGTTCTCTCTCTCATAAGGATTACCTGGTTTTCCCCCTTGTGGGATTTTTGTCCCAAGAAATTTTGGTGTCTCTTGTCTTTTATTTTTTTATCCTTTACCCTTTTGCTCCAAAAATGGTGAATCATTCCCCATGGTTGATATCATCATATTGAATCCTATTGGTTCTTATAAAGAGGATTTTTGTTGTACATTTTTTTAGGCCCATTTTTTACCTCAAAATTTCTCTAATTAGTAGGTTCCTATACTCTGATACTAAATGCTATGATCCAAAGACATAAAAATCATAACCACATACCATGTACACTAATATTGTTGGTGTGTTTGCAACATTGGGCAGACATTCTCCCAAGGGGTCATGCCGATTTGACTAGGGGAGAATGATACATTCACCCATGGGGCCATATTGATTTGACTAGGGATGAATGGAGAAATGACAATATTTCTCCCATGGGGCCATGTTGATTTGGCTAGGGTAGATTGGCCCACAATGTTCACATTGTGCTTTGGGATGGAGTGATCTATTTTTTATAGAGCAAGTTTGAATTGTTTATTGATTTGGATTTTTCACCCAACAATGGGGTAAACAATCTTGATCTAATGTTGAGTTGTGATGTAGGCTCCATTAGTGAAGGGGTTTTTTGTGATGAGTCACCTTGATGGGTCTCTACTCAACCTTAGAGCTCTAGATAAATAGATAGCATGTGAGAGACAAATTATCAACATAGCAAGCTCATTGTTCCTTTCTAGTGGAGGAGAAATTTCGGCTAAAGGAGAAATTTGTTCTTCATCTTTCTATCTCTTGGACATCACATGTGTGAGAGAAGGATGATTTTGTCCAATATCTTGACTAGCTGCATGTGTGAGAGGAGGACGTGTTTGACCAGCAACATGAGCAACGTGTGACAAAATTTTGACTAAGTTTACTACAACATAATCAAACATTACCCAGGATGCACATGCAAATTTGTCTGTAGGGTCGCATGTGCAGGTTGATTGCAGTGTTTTGACTTAAGGACCAAAGTTTGATTGTATGGTAGTTTGAACAAGTTGTTTACCATCTTTGACTTTTGATTTTTTACTAGTTTGACTAACAATTGTTTGACTGGGTTTGACTGGTATTTTGACTTGCATATTGGCACATAATTCTAGAAAAAATCACTAATTTGTAAACCTTGTTGAAAAGATAATTTCTTCTCCAGAAAATGTTGTTGGGTTTTTTGCCAAGTTTGGGTTTCCCAAGTGAAAATTTGTCTATTGTGCATGGATGTTTTTCTATGATCTTTATTGTTTCTGCCACATTTAGTATTGAGAATTTCTGAGTACAACTATTCAATGATAGCAGTGGCGTAAAAATATTGTTTGAAAATCATTATGAAGTAATTATTAGACAAAAAATTGTATTCTACTTCCCTTTCCATAGAATTTTACCATGGTATAAGAGCTTTGTTGAAGATCAACCATTGAAAAAACCTTAGACTTCAATGTTCAAGTAGCTTGATAAGACTTCATATCTCTTGTCAAAATAGTGCCCAGACTCAAAGTAGAAGATAGGTTGGATGGTGCTACAAATTTTAGATCTTGAAAGACCAGGATACTCCTTGTCTTGGATGAAAACGATATTATGAATTTTGTGGAGGAAAGTATCTAAAAACCACAAGATGCAGAGGAGAAAGGCAAACATAAGAAGAATGGAGCAAAGGCTAGGAGGACCTTGATAGATTCCATCAAGCACCAGTCAATTCTACATGTTGTTGAGTTGAAGTCTACCAAAGAGATGTATGATGCTTTGACGGGATTGTTCGAGAGAGAACAGTAGCAGGAAGTTAGCCTTCAGACATTAGCTTCGTAGTATCATGATGACTAAATCAGATTCAGTTGCTACTTATCTCATGAGAGTCTCCTAGTTGAGAGATCAACTTAGAGCCATTGGAAATGTCATTGATGGTGTAGAGTTGGTTATAGTGACTCTTAATGGATTTCCTTCTTCATGTGATCCATTTGTACAAGGCTTTTGTGCACAAGTCGAGCTTCCAAGTTTTATCAACTTTGGATTGATTATGTCCAAGAGGATGCTAGATTGTTGTCCAAGAATAACTTACAAGGGCCTCAGGATGAAGAAACTCAAGTCGCTGCAACTCATGCAAGAAAAGGAAAAGGAAGAAGAAACTTTGATAAGAAGAAGGATCTTTCAAAGATCAGGTACCTCAAATGTCATACATTTGGTCACTATGCCTCCCAGTGCCTTAAAAAGAAAAGGAAGGGAAAGAAGCATGCATCAATAGTTGATATTGATGATGATGATATGCATCTACCACAGAAGAAGACAAAGGAATCTAAACTTGATGAGATTATAAATGAACTTCGAAAGGAATATTCTTTGACTCCATTCTTACAAGCACTATTAATGATAGTAGTGATATTTGGTTCGTGGAAAGTGGTGCTTCTAGGCAGATGACTGGTTCACAAGATTCTCTCATCGATTTGATAGAGAAGGATTCAACATTGAACGTGAAACTTGGAGATAATGTCGTGTATGCAATGAAAGGAGTTGGGACAACATCATATTAGCTAGAGTTTGGAGATTCTCTACACATGAGAGATGTATTGTTTATATTAGGATTGAAGAAGAATCTACTTTCCATTTCAACCTTGGAGGATAGAAGTTACAAAGTTTAATTTGTAAATGGTCAGGTTCTTATATGACCCAAGGGTTCGAGCATAGTCTCAACAAGAGTGATTGGTCTTTAAGAGGGAGGATTGTATAGATTGCTAGGAGATCCAACCTATACATTGGTACATAATAGTATTAGTTTACATGAGTTATGACATTAGAGATTTTCTCACCTGCATTACAGGGCATTGCCAACATTGAGGAGGATTTTCATAGGTCTTCTAGAGTTTCAGGTAGAGCATGATGGTATTTGGAGGGGTTGTGCACTTGGCAAGAATTCCAAAGGATCTTTTCCAAGTAGTGATAGTAGGTCCAAGGTGATCTTGGATATAGTGCATTTAGATTATTCAGACGCATGACAATATCATCTTTGGGTGACTTCTTGTACTATGTGACATTCATTGATGATTTCTCCTAGAAGACATGGATCTACTTCATGAAGACCAAAAATGGGGTCTTCAACAAATTCAAGGAGTTCAAAGCTTAGTTAGAGAACTTGACAAGAAAGAATATCAATGTTTTGAGGTCAGATAATGGAAGAGAGTATACTTCCAAGGACTTTAGTGATTTATGCAAGGAGGAAGGGATCAAGAGAGAGTGAATAGTTCCTTACAACCCTCAATAGAACGGGGTTACGAAAAGGAAGAACATGTCCATTGTGGAGGTTGTTAAAGTGATGATTCATGATGAGGATTTACCCATTTTCTTATGGGTATAGGCATCCATCATGATAGTTTATGTTCAGAACATGAGTTGTCATCGGATATTGGAGGACAAGACTTATGAGGAGGAATTTCACAAGAGTTAAGCCATAGGTTAGTCATTTGAGGATATTTGGTTATCTAGTATACATCCACCTACCAAAGGAGAAGAGGAAGAAGTTAGAACCTTTAGGGAAGAAGGGTACTTTTGTGGGATACATTGAAACTCTGAATGCCCACAAGATCTACATTCTAGGATAACATTAGATTGATGTTAGTCGGGATTATAATTTTGATGAGGAGGTAGCATTCAGTAGGTCTAGAGATTCTCATATGGAGAGGAGTAGGAGGCTTTGAAGGATGTGGGTACCAATCCCTTTAGTCCAGTTTTTCATCCTAGAAGCTATCAGGAGGAGTCAGTTGAGCAAGTAGAGCTAGTGGACCCGCCTAGAGATGTTGTTGTGACCAGGAAGAGGCCAACATGGCTTCATGACAGTTTGCAGTATACAGAGAGGCATGAAACCCCCAAGGATGCTTCCAGGGAGAGAATAAGACAACAAAAGTTCTTGAGTTATATTGTATTGATGAGCCACATCATTGATTATGAGCCTTCCAATTATAAGGAGTTAGTGGGGCAGTAGGTTTGGAAGGATGCCATGATGGAGGATAGTCCATCATGAAGAATGATATGTGGTAGATAGTTTCGAGACTAGAGGCTAATTCAGAAGTGACTTCAAGTGGATCTATAATATCAAGCATGCAACAGATGACAACATCAAGAAGTATAAAGCGAGATTATGGTGAGAGGGTTCTCTCAAAAAGAGGGAGAGGATTATGAGGATATGTTTGCTCCAGTTTCCCGGTACACGTTTATTAGGACTATTGTTTCTCTTACTTTAGTTATGGGTTGGAGGTTATATCAGATGGATCTAAATGCCACGTTCCTCAATGGTGTGATTAAGGAGGAAGTGCACATAGAGCAACCTCAGGGCTTTTTAGTACATGGGAAGGAATGCCATGTTTGTAGATTGAAGAAAGCTTTGTAGGGACGTAGGCAAGTACCTAGGGCATGATATTCCAGGATTAATGGATACTTGATGAATTTGGGCTTCACCAAGAGTGATGTAGATCGTTACCTTTACTCTAGGGTTATTGATTTTGATCCTTCGATTTTGGTGTTGTATGTTGATGATATGTTCCTTTGTAGGGAAGATAGGCTCATTGTTGGGAGCAATAGGGAGTTGGCTTCAAAATTTGAGATGAAGGATCTTAGCTTGATGCCTTATTTCTTGGGATTGGAGGTGTGGCATAGACTTGGTGAGATCTTCCATGGACAAGGAAAGTGTTGAAAATGTAACTAGTATCGATATTCATAATTGTTGTCTAGCTCATGACATAATGTAATTCATATGTATTTGTAAAAAGAAGAAAATAAACTTATTGTAAAGATAAAATAAAATTATTTTTATAAACATGGGTTTCATGCTCTATTTATTATGTTTTTAGGTTTAAGCACCCATTGTGTTCTTCTAGGGTTTTGTGATGTGTCATGGTCCTTGTCATCATGTAATAGACCCTTATTGAGCATTGTGTATCAAAGAAGAAAAAATATTTTAATGAAATTTAGTCATGTAAACCTCCTCGACCAAGTTGGCCTCAAGAGTTGTCAAGTCGGTCTCATAAGGGAGCTTCAACTACTACAAATAAGCAGTGAAATTCGATCAATTGTTGCATCAATCAAGGACAATTCAATCTACGATTACAAGTGAGAAAGCAAGAAAGGAGTGAAAAGGCTTGAAGAAAGAAAAACCCTAGCAAAGAAAGAAGATCAATTTTCTCTTGTTTCTAGTGCACATGTGTGAGATTCTGAGTTGCAAGAGGGGTTGAAAAATTGGAGGTTTGCACTCGAGGCCAAAATTCGGATGCAAGATGGCCGAAATTTGTGGTTGAAGCAGTTTTGAAGAAGGTTGACTTTTGTTGATTAGAAGCAAACTTTTGTCATCTTGAAAGGACTTTGTTGGGAGGCTAACTTGGCGTATTGGAGGAGGTCTTATTGTTGGTCAAAGTTTCTTGGATGTCTCATTTGATTTGGTTCTAGAGGAAGAGAAGAGAATTTTTGGGTTTTCTCCTAGAAGAGGGATTTTGCCTTGTCTAAGAGCCGACATCCTGTGTCATTGTTGTTTTGATCTTCATGCATTTATATTTTGGTAGTTGCTTGATGAAAGAAGATAAAAGAAGATAATAAGAAAAGAAAGATATCACAAGTAATTATCAAGATAAGAAAATCTTTCTACCTTTTTTATTTTCTAATATGGTATGAGAGCCAAGGTGAAGTAGAAGAGGAAAAAGGTAGCTTGAAGATCAATAGCTCTTATCATCTTAAGGAAGGATTCAAGAAAATTTTTCAAGATAGATCATAAAGGTGAAGTGAAGTCTTACTTATTAAAGATCAATTGAAGGACTCCATTTGCTAGGAGGAAGGAAGTATCAAGGAATCTTATAAGAGTCTTGAAAGGTAATATAGAAGTTTTGGTTCCCAATAAGCTAACTTGAAGAAGAAAAGCTACAAGGATATCTAGAGTGACATTGACAAGGTTACCTATGGCATCATCAATGAAATACGAGAATAAACTTCAAGGAGCTTCTAACTTTAGAGCATGAAAAACAAGGATGGACCTCATCCTTGCAAGGAATAAAATATTGGAATTAGTACAAAGAAAAGTCAAAGAACCTATAGATGATGTTGGTAAGGAAAAATACAAGGAAAATGGCATTATAGCCATGAGCCTAATTATGGATGGAGTTAAATACAACTTGATTCCCTACATATCCACGCTAGATACTTCAAAGAAAATGTATGATGCTCTCTCCAAGTTATTTACAATAAAAAATATTGGACAAGTGGCAAGTCTAAATATGAACTTCGAACTGTCAAAATGACCAAAGATGACACAGTGTCCTCTTACTTTGTAAGAATTGCCCATATAATACATGAACTACAAGTAGTTGATGAAATAATCCCTGATAAGGAACTTGTGATTGCTTCCCTTCTAGGACTAATAAAGTCTTGGAATGCCTTTGTAGCTGGAATAAGTAGTTAGAAATTTTTTCCCTCCTTTGAAGAAATGTGATTTTCTTATACTGAAAAAGAAGCTTGTCTTTCCTTAATAGGAGGTAAGCAAGAACATGAATACCTATTTCGCCCATTTCAAGAAGAAGGGAGGAAATACGAAATTTAAAGGGTCAAAAAAGAATCATCATTAGAAGATTGACCTTTCTAAAATAGAATGTGATCATTGTCATAAGATGGGACACTAAGAACCGATGTCCTGATAATCCTAAGAACGAGAAAAGAGAAATAGATCAAGCTACAATTGCTATTGATGAAGCTCCATCAAAGAAGACCAAAACTGAAGATTATGAAGTTAAATACTTATTCTATTAAGTCTTTAGGGATTTTATCCCTTGTTTAACCTTTATCTATAGTATAGGTCTTTGTTGTTAGGATTTGTAGAATTTTCTCTTATAATTAACTCTAGGATTAATCTTTCTTTTGATTCCTAGGGTTTGTAGATCTAATAATTTTTTATAGAAAGTTCTTGAGTTGGTTTGATAAGGTGAAGGAATCCCTTTAAATGTCTAGATCAATGAAAAATCAAGAGGGGGCTTCTACTTTTCTCAAAAGAGAAGTATTCTTTATTCCTTTCATTACCTCATTGATTTCCTCTATATATTTAGTGTTATTTGTTGCTTGATTATAATCCTTTTTTGTGTTTTCCTTGAAAGAAGGTTTACAGGGATATTCTAAAGAAAGGATTGTGGCCAGATTAAGAGGGAGTCTACAAAAGGAAGACATGAGTTATGAACGAAGCGTTATTGCAAAGAAAGCCCTCCAAGGTTTGTGAAGAGAACAACTCAAGGTATGTTTAAGGTCATAAGATTTGTAGCAAGTCCTCATCATGGAATAAGGTATGATCATTTTTTTTTTGAAATTTGCTTTCTAGGGTTTTGCTATAGAATCATAAAGATTCTTATATTGTTAGGTTATTTGTTTTCATTTGGTCACTTTGGTAAAACACTAGCCTTCTAATTTTTAGGGTTTGTTCATGGTATCTAGGGCATACAATAAAATCCTAGCTTTTTAGGGTTTATGAAAAAACCCTTGTAAAAGTTGAAAAGAGATCCTAGGGCATGAAAATGAAACCCTAGGTGAAAATTCTTCGGCTATGGTTCAAACCCTAACATGGTATAGTTGTTGGATATATAAGGTTTAATATTGAAGTTTTGATGATAGTATCTAAGGTTTGTGACAAAACCCTAGAAAATGTTTTGTAAGAGTCTAGAGTATTGTTTTCACTATGAATGTGACCCTAACTAGGTTTAGTTTTTGAATATCTAAAGTTTAAATTCAAAGTTTTGATAACCTTAGATGTTAACCCTAAATCGATAAAGTTAACTCCATGCTCTTGTATATTTGTACTTGGTTGTATTTGTTGTTGAGATTTGTCAGCACATAGTTTGCAAGAGGTTGTAAATATGTATGTCTACCTCATATTTGATGATGACCTTATGATGATGATGAGCATGATGGAAAGAGGGAATTGTAAGAACCCTGATGACATTTAAGATTACCTTGTTGCCATTTGAAGATAAATAATGATGTTCCTAAAGGTTGAAGTTCTCTAATGATATGATGATGTAAAAGAAAGAGCCTGTGTAGCAGGAAGAATAAAGTGGTTTATGATGGACTTATCCCCCTAGTTGAGAAGGAGCTTGGATATATTTATGAAGGAACGCGTATATCCTCCATAGTTGAGAGGGAGGACTCTCTGCTTCATGTACCATGCAGTCGTACATCTAGTGAAAGACACGAGGAAATAGTGAGATTGGAAAATTGCTAAAGCACTATTGATGGTTATTCATGAGGTCGTGAACAAGACTCGATTGTTTTGAGAAGTGTTGAGGATGAGTTTGTTGTTGCTTGAGAGATTGGAAAAGGAAGTTTTCGTCAAGATTTGGTTGGATATTATGATAAATTAAGCAGCATCATAATGGTTGAGGACCCCAGATTTTATGCTAGCATGTTTATAATAAGAACCAATATATTGGAAGTAATTGGGGTCGTGAAGCTACAATATCTTTTGATGAATGAACAAGTCACTGATATGTTGATCTCTCCCTGAGAAGTTTCAATATTTGATAAGCATGCTTGGATTGATTTGTTTGAGAGGGAGAGATGAGTACCTTAGGCTGTGTGCTAGTATGATGGTACTTGGGAGGACATCTTGGCCTGGTTGGTATTGAGATCTCATTTATAGTTTGGCCTTGATGATGTCTAGATCTTCGTGTGGGAGAGTATCTTAGTCTTGATGACATGGATCTCCGTTTTTGTTGATATCTTGACCTTGATGATACCTAGATCCCTGAGAGGGTTGGTGTCTTGGCATGGAGGTCTAGATGGTATCTATATCTAATTGGATTGATACTAGGTTGTAGCTTGATGCCACCTATAGTGGCAAGTTGCCTTGATGACACCTTAGTCCATGTTGAGTTAGTGTCTTCGAAGGTAGCCTTGAAGACGCTTGATTGATACCTATGTAGTTTTTTGCCTTGATGGTATCTAACATTGAATATGTTGTTGTACTCTTCTTGGAACACTTCAAATTGAGGTCATCCTTGTATCAACTGAACAATTATGAATACCTCCTTAGTTAAGAGGGAGTGTTGAAAATGTAACTAGTATTGGTCTTCATAATTGTTGTCTAGCTCATGACATGATGTAATTCATATGTATTTGTAATAAGAAGAAATAAAATTATTGTAAAGATAAATTTTTTATTTTTTATTTTTTTTTATTTATTTTTGGTATAAGCATGTGTTTCATGCTCTATTTATTATGTTTCTAGGTCTAAGCACCCATTATGTGCTTCTAGGGTTGTGTCATGTGTCATAGTCCTCGTCATCATGTAATATACCCTTATTGGGCATTTTGTATCAAAGAAGAAAAAATAATTTTATGAAATTTAGTCATGTAAACCTCCTCCACCAAGTCAACATGATAAAGGAACTTTAACCACTATAAATAAGAAGTGAAATTCGACCTATTGGTGCATCAATCAAGTACAATTTGATCTGCAATTGCAAGGAAGTGTGAAGGCAAGAAAGGAGGAGTGAAAAGGCTTGAAGAAGAAGGGAAACCCTAATAAAGAAAGAAGGAACCCTAGCGAAGGAGAGAAGATTATTTTTCTCTTGTTTCTAGTCCACACGTACGAGATTCTGAGTTGGAGGAGGGAAATTGCAAGTTTGCAGTAGAGGCCAAAATTTGTGATTAAAGCAGTTTTGCAGAAGGTTGACATTTGTTGATTAGAAGTAGAATTTTGTAATCTTGAAAGGACTTTGTTGGAAGGTTGACTTAATGGATTGGAAGAGGTCTTATTGTTGGTAAAAGGGTCTTGGTTGTCTCATCTATTTGGTTTTAAAGGAAGAGAACATAATTTTTTGGTTTTCCCCTAGAAGAGGGGTTTTTCCCTAGCTGAGAGCCTACATCATGTGTCCTTGTTGTATTGATCATCATGAATTTATGTTTTGGTAGTTGCTTGATGATAAGAAGATATAAGAAGACATAAAAGAAGATAATAAGAAAACAAAGATATCACAAGTAATTATAAAGATAAGAAAATATTTATGCCTTTCTAATTTTCTAAGAGGAAGTACACAATTCAGATCCTGAGGAGATTTGATATGATGGATTGCAAGTCCATGGCTACACCTATGGTGACAAACCTGAAGAAGATGAGTGATTCCATTTCAAGTTCTATTTTTTTGGATCCCATAGTGTACAGGTAGTTGACTGGATCCTTGATGTACCTATTAAATTTTGAATTTTGTAGCTATGGTCAGTCTTCACAATGTTTCATTTGTACTTGTAATGATGAAAAATAAATTGTATTTGTAAAATAAAATTTATATGAAGCATGTTCTTCATGCTTGTAAGAAAAGAAAAATATTTTTGATTTTTGTATTCAAAAGAAATTATTATAAGGCATATTCTTCATGACATTAATGAAAATTTGAATTTACATTATAAACACCACAAGATGCCCAAGTCGGCCTCCTAGTGTTGAAGTGGGCCATGTCCAAGAGGCACATATTCAACCTCTTCTAGCTTGTATATATAGAGACCACTTGTCTCCACTCCAATCACAATTCGCATCTCACGATCAAGTGTCTATTTGATCCATCCTTAGGAAGATGAGAAAGAAGAAGGCCAAGTTAAAGGTGAAGAAGAAGTTGAGTTCAAGGAAGAGTGTGCTTGCATGTGTGAATTATTTGCTACCCTCATACGTGTGTATTACATATCTAAACTTTTTTGGTGAAAGCCTGATCGAAGGTCCAAAATTCTGAGATAAGGAGAGGCCAAAATCTGGCCCTGGTGTAGACCTAGTGCGAGTTTGTGAAGAGGCATCTTGAAGTGATTTGAGGAATTTTTGACTTGGCATGTTGAGGCATCTTGTGGTTGTCATCTTTCTAGTTAGTTTGAATTTTATGTATCTCTTGTTGCATTGATTCTCTAAGGAAAAGGTTGGTTGGGTTTTCCCCCTAGCGGGTTTTCCCAAGGTAAAATCTTGTTTTCTCTTTATGCATTGTGATCTCTATTGCTCTAATGTCTATGTGGTTGAATTCTTGAAGAATAATTTCTTAATGATCATCTTGTTGTGCTAAATAACATCTACATCCTTGGAAGTAACTTATCATAGTTCAAAAATAAAGTACTTTCAAAAATAAAATACTTGTCTCCATTGTACTCGAAAAATCAACATGGTATCAAAGCTTTGGTAAAGGAAGGAGCACAAAGATCATTCTTGAAGAAGACCTACCTTCATATCACTCCTTTAAGAAACCCTAGATCTACAATCAAGATATGTCCATGGATTCTTCTATGAAATCAGGGAATAAGTTAGAAGTGGCTAAAACATTAGAGTTTGCAAGACAAGAATCTACCTAATTATCTTAAGGGAAGACCTTTTGGAAATTGTGCAAGGAAAATTGATTGAACCTATAGATGAAGCAGGAAAGAAGTACAAGAAAGATGACATCACTGCCATGAGAATCATTGTTGACTCCACCAAAGATCATCTAATTCCATGCATATCAAAACTTACACTTATAAGATGTATGGTTCCCTAAATGATTTGTATACCATCAACAATATTGACCAAGTCATGAGTTTGAGAATGAGATTTGTGATATTAGAATGACAAAGAATTTTAAAATGGATTCATAATTTGTAAGGATCTCCCATTTGAGAAATCAACTACATGCTATTTATGAAATCGCCTCTGACAAAGAACTTGTGACCTCAACACTCAATGGACCACCACTATCATGGGATTCATTTGCAACATGTATAAGCAGTCAAAAGGAAGCTCAAAGTTTGGAAGAATTATGGGCAGCTTATTCTCAAGAAGAATCAAGAATTTTGTCTAGATGAAGAAATTCAAAGGAAGAAGAAAATTCCCATTAGTATTCAGCTCGTTCCAAAAAAGTTGAAGGAAGAAGGAAGTTTAGCTTTAGAAAAAGGAGGGATTCTAATAGAAGACCTAATCGTCAAATATGTCATAGTCCAATGTTTCCATTGCAATAAATTTGGTCACTTCAAAGCCTAATGTTCTGAAAGATTCAATGATATAAAGAAAAGAGGGAATTAGCATGCTACCACAACAAAATTTGATGATCATTCCAAGAGACCCAAAGTTGAAGGAGATAAAGACAACTTCTACTATTTTTCACTTGTAGGATCTCTTGTAGAAGAAAATAACATATGGTTGACCGACAATCGAGATTTAAAACATATGATAGGGGATCGTGATCATCTTACAAGTTTGATGGAAATAAGATTGACTCGAAAGGTGGAGCTTGGAGACAATAATGACTATGCAGTCAAAGGAATTGGGACAACCTTCATTGAGCTGAAAACATGTCAAAGTGTTCACTTGAAAAACATACTATATGTTCCAGGTTTGAAAAAGGATTTGGTTTCAACTTCATGTTTAGAAGATAAAGGAGATAGATTAACCTTCATTGATGGGAAAGTCATTAGAGAAAATTCCAGCCTAAAAGTGGCCTCTTAAGGAAAAATAAAAGAATACTAGTTAAAATAAAAAAATAAGAGTTCTGAATATTGGAGGGGAAAGAAGAAAACTGTTTTTTTAATTGTATTTTTATCTTACCTCCTTATATGCTTACACAAATTTCAACTGTAGACACTCATTGGATGAGGAATTAAATTCCACATCCAAAGAGTACCCATTATACATAATTTTGAGAAGACCCACATTGATAATCATTGAAGATACATCAAAAAAATGTGTTGAATTTTCAATTTTGATCAATGTGGGTCTTCTCAAAAATATGCACAATTGGTACTCGTTGGATATGGAATTCAATTCTACATCCAACGAGTGTCTACATTTGAAATTTGAGTAAAACCTATAAGGAGATAAACCTAAAGTACAATTTAAAAAAGTAGTTTTTCTTCTTTTCCCTCCAAAATATTTACATGTACTTTTTTTAAATTTAAATTATTTTGATTGGTTTACATATTATGACATGAAAATTTCACAGGCACTTTTAGGCTAGAATCTCCTCTAATGCCTTGTATGGGCCAAGGGATCCAATATAAGTTTTGTTAGAGTTATTTGGATTCATGAAGAAAGGTTACATAAAATATTGGGGAAACCTTCCCAAGCTTTAGTACATAATGATATTAATCCTTGTGATCTATGTCATAGAAGATATGTTCACCTTCATTACAGAGCCTTGTCATCTTTGAAGCAGATTGTTTTATGTATACCATAGTTTCAAATAGACCATGAAGGTGTGTGTAAGGGATGTTCTCTTGGAAATAATGTTAAGAAACCCTTTCCATGAAGTGAACATAGGTCCAAAGTGATATTAGATCTAGTACACACTGATGTATGTGGTCCCATGCCAATGAAATATCTTGGAGGTGCTTTATACTATGTATCCTTTATCAATGACTTCTCTTGCAAGACGTGGATCTATCTTAAGAAGTTAAAAGATGAATCTTAAGAAAATTGTGAGATGAAATTTGTGCTTGGAGTGGAGACAAGTGGTCTCTATATGTATAACTTAGAAGGGGTCAAATAGGTGCCTCTTGGACAGAGCCAACTTCAAGATTGGGAGGTTGACTTATGTGTCCAAGCACAATTTGCATCTCACAATTTTCTTAAGAACTCATCTTTTGACTTCATAAGATAGATCAACGTCTTGTGAGAGAAGTTATTAATAAAGGATACATAATATAGAGCACCTCCAAGAGATTTCATTGGCATGGGACCACATATATTAGAGTGGACTAGATCCAAGATATCTTTAGACCTATGTTCACTACTTGGAAATGGTTTCTTAACATTCTTTCTAAGAGAACATCCATTACAAACACCTTCAAGGTCTATTTGAAAATATGGCACACCTGAAACAATCTGCTTCAAAGATGGCAAGGCTCTATAATGAAGGTGAGCATATCTTTTATTCCATAGCTCACAAGGATTAATATCATTATGTACTAAAGCTTGGGAAGGTTTCCCCAAGATTTTAGAGAACCTTCCTAGCACCTTTTTTGTATCCCACAAAAGTACCCCTCTTCCCAAAAGGTTCTAACTTCTTCCTCTTCTCCTTGGGCAAATGGATGTATACTAGATATCCAAATATCCTCAAATGACTATCCTCTACCTTCACTCTTGTGAAATTCCTCTTCAGAAGTCCTAAAAACTTGTGAGATGAAAATTGTGTATGGAATAGGGAATCTATCCACAAATAATTAGATAGTGGACATTCTCCCTGAGCCTCTGTCTAGGGGGATTTTGTATACTTGAGAGACAAGTTTTGCATGATGCAAAGTTTCTCCCTCGATGAGAGGGAGTGTTGATGTTTTTGCAACATTCAGTAGACATTCTCCCATAGGTTTATGTTGATTTGACTAGGGGAGAATCATACCTTCACCCATGGGGCCATGCTAATTTGGCTAGGGGAGGTCAGCACACGATGCTCACATTGTGCTCAGGGATGGAGCGATCTATTTTTTATAGAGCAAGTTTGAATTGTTTATTGATTGGGGTTTTTCACCCAACAATGGGGTAAACAATTCTATTATAATGGTGATTTGTGATGTAGGTTCCATTAGTGAAGGGGTTTCTTGTGATGAGGATGCACCTTGATGGGTCTTTACTCAATGTTAGAGCTATATATAAGTAGACAACTTGACTAATTTAACATATGAGAGAAGAATGAGTTTGACCAACATCTTGACTAGTTGCACATGTGAGAGAAGGACGAATTTGACTAGCAGATTGACCAGCCACACATGTGAGAAAAGTTTGTCTAAGTTGACCAAAGCCTGATCAAACCTTGACCAAGTCACAAGTGCATATTTTACCACAAGGCCACAAGTGCAAGCTCACCATAGCGATGATTTGACCATAGGAATGAAGTTTGAATGCAAGGCAGTTTGACTAGGTCGTTCACCGACTTTGACTTCTGATTTTTTATTGGTTTGACTAGTGGTTGTTTGAATAGTTTTGGTTATTATTTTGACTTGTATACTACCACAGATTTGTAGACAAATTCTTGATTTATAAACCTTGCTTAAAAGCTAATTTCTCCTCAAGAAAAGATTTATGGGTTTTCTCTCAAGGTTGGGTTTCCCAGGTGAAATTTCTTGTGTCTAGTGTGCATGGCTATCTTTCTATGATCTTTACTATTTTCCTTACATTTACTATTGATATTTTCTGAGTATAATTATTCAATGATAACAATAGCATAAAAGAATTGTTTGAAAATAGTTAGGAAATAATTATCAGGCAGAAATATTGTCTTCTACTGCTCTTACCATAGAATTTCAACAAATATGAACATGGAGCACAACTCCAATATAGAAAATAATAGCAAAAACACCTCCAAATACCCAAATACATTCAAAAATCCCCAAATCACATGTTCACAATAATGTAAATGATCCAGGTAGATATTGGTAGCCACCCACCAATTCTTCTTTGACCCCCACCATTGTTTCTTTCAGTTTTTTCAGTTTCCTTATTTGTAGCACAATTTACTAATTTTGGCAGTTTTTCGGGTCCTGAACTTCCAAAGTCGTTTTGAGGCCCTAAATGATGTTTTTTGGGAAAACTGGGAGCAACATGGGTCCATGGGTTGATGTTACTCATCCCAAAGTTTTAGTCCTCGGATAGATCTTTCTAATGAGTTATTGTGCACGTCAAACGAAGATCATATGCCAAAGTTACGACCCTGGAAAGTTGATGTACCAATTTATCCAAAACGAGGCCCATAGTTTGGCGCTTCATCTCGTAGGGTTATGGTTTTGGATGTTTAGTGTTTTCCATTGTTTCTCAACAATAAATAGGCCTTCGAGCCTCATTGTAAGATAGTTCAGAGGCATGTAGCTGCCACATCTCTCCTAAGAGATAAGCTACCATCGCCCAAGCTAGTTTATTTCCATTTCTGTTTGTAAGCATATTTCAGTTTTTTATATTAAAGAAATGAAGTATTATTTCTGTTGTATCTCTGTATTTATGGTTATCTATGTAATTTGTTGCGTTCTTGTTTAAATCCAGATCAGTGGTATCAGAGCAGTCTGCTCTTTCTCTGTTTTTCTTTGCATGTTCCCAACGAGGTCGGGATATAATGAGTTAGGGATTGAACTAGTCGAACCTTTGCAAGCCCAGCCTTGCAAATCCCGACGGCCTCCCATGGCATATGAAAATAAAGATTAGGGGCAGGAGATCCTATGAAAATCTTGCTCGAAAAGGCCCTCAAGCAACAAAGGAACGCGATGATGGACAACTTTACCCAAATCCTTCAGTGCTACCTAAGGGCGACACATCTACTTCCAACAGCTACTTTGGAAGTGCCACACCCTTTAAGGTACAATTTAACTTTGACATTTCCATATTTGAGGGTCAGATAGATGCAAACATTGTAGATAAATGGTTAAATCTACTAGAAGGGTATTTTTCTGTTCATGATTTTTCTGGCCGGGAAAAGATCACTTTCGCTCTTCTCAAAGGTACCCCCCACGTCAAGGACTGGTGGGAAACCTACTGCGAGTAGAAGGATGAAAGTATGGCCTCACTGTTTTCAGCTGCACCCACTTGGAATTCATTCTGGAATGCCATCAAGGAGCTGTACTACCATGTCAAAAGCTATGAGGATAAATACATAAAGTGGAGCACGCTGCAGTAGGGAAGGGATCAAGACGTGCCAGAGTTTACCAATATTTTTCATACCCTTTGCACAAACTTGGGTATCAAGGATTCTGAGCTGCATTTGGTACTCAAATATTGTTGCTGCCTACATAGGTACATCCAGGACGATATGGAGTTCCTGGACATCTCCTTGCTCAATACATCGTACTGATATGCTGTGAAGATCGAGCAGAAGTTTAAACAGAGGAAGCAAGACTTTGGATCTACAAATCCGAAGAAAGGGAAAGGCACCCCAAACCACTGAAAAAAGGACAAAGCCAAGGCGGGGTGGCCCAGGACAACCCACCAAAGTCGCAAGCAAATAAAAACATCGCGAACCTGAAGAAGGACACGAGAAAGTGGTGTGAGTTCCATAAGAGCTCCACTCACAACACAAGTGAGTGTCAAGCAAAGCAGTCACTAGTGGCTGAGTTAAAGTCTTTGGAATCAGATGCATGTTTAGACTCGGAGTCAAAACCCGATAAGGGGAATGACAAAGGGAAGCATATTATTGATGCAGATCGCAATGCCACTATTGCCACCACGAAGATCCAAAAGGAGGAACCCGAAGATCCAGAGGAGGAGGAGCACCTCTTCCACCCCTAGATGTGGGTAAAGGGCTCCTTGCTATAGTTCATTGTCGATAACGGAAGCCAAAAGAACCTCATTTCGGTAGAGGTCGTGAAGCGGTTGGGCTTACCGACCACAACACATCCACAATCGTACACCATCGGATGGCTTCACCAAGGACGTGATCTTCGTGTGAGCCAGCAGTGTCGCCTTCCATACAACATCAAGCCCTTTAAGGATGAGGTATTGTGTGACGTTGCTCCCCTTGATGTTTGTGATGTATTATTAGGCCAAACATCAAGGACTCGTGTTGTTATTGTTACTTTTGGAAATAAGTTGTACAGGATAACGAAGGTAGCACTGTCTACTGCCATCTCTTTGGTTACTGCAAAATAATGCAGTAAGCTCATTTCCAAAACCAGGAAATTTGTTTTCCTGATGATGCACCCTCAGAGAAAGAAGAAGACGGTGGCCACGACCTCTAGATAGGGCCCCTCCGCACGGGAACTACAAATGGACAAGGTCATGGAGGAGTACGAGGACATCTTCACCTCCCCCACAGGGCTTCCTCTGCATTGTCAAGTCAAGCACTCCATCGATCTGACCCCAGGTGCATCGCTGCCCAATGGACCAATCTATCATCGCTCCACTCTGGAGAACGATGAAATCAAGAGGTAGATTCAGGAGCTGTTGTAGAAAGGTCACATCCGACCGAGTTCATTGCCCTGTGGGAGCCCGATCGTGTTGGTACAAAAGAAGGATAAGACTTGGAGACTTTGTATTGACTATCGGGTGTTGAACAAGATCACTGTATGGAATAGGTACTTGATGCCACAGATTTATGACCTTCTGAACCAACTAAAGGGGGCAAACTATTTCAGCAAGATTGATTTGAAGTCAGGATATCACCAAGTACCAATCGAACCCTCCGATGTGTGAAAGAGTACCTTCAAAGCCAAGGACGGCTTTTTCGAATCGTTGGTTATGCCTTTTTGGGTTGAAAAATGCTCCTGCAACCTTCATGTTGTGGCCATTCACCAACTCATTTGTAGTGGTATACTTGGATGACATCCTGATCTTCAACCAGAGTTGGGAACAACACCTCCACCACATCCAACGGGTCCTCCAAACACTGGGGCAACATAAGTTATCTGCCAATTTGGAGAAATTCACTTTTTGCATGTCCCAAGTTTAGTATCTGGGATACATTATTGATGAACAGGAGATGCATGTGGATCCAACGAAGATCCAAGTCATTCGGAATTGGCCATCTCCAACCACTCTAATAGAGCTCCACAACTTTCTAGGTCTTGCTAACTTCTACTGTATGTTCGTGTTGAGATTTTCTCATATCACTTGGCCCTTTAGTCAAGTCGCCAAGGGAGGAGCGAAAGAAAAACTATCTTGGTCTAAATCTCAACAGAAGGCATACATAGAGTTGAAACATCACCTTTGCTCAACACCAGTGCTCGCATGACCAGACTTGCAACAACCATTTGAGAACGAAACATATTCCTTTGACTATGCTATTAGGGCAGTGCTTACTCAACACGCGTATCTAGTGGCATATCACAGTGAGACACTTTCAGACATAGTTTGGAAGTATCCCACCTATGACAAAGAGATGTATTCCATTGTGCAAGCCTGCCTACAATGAAAACATTACATTTTGGAGAAGGAAACGGTCATCCACACAAACCACCGACCTCTGCAGTTCATATAAACGCAAGGGAAATTGTAGAATGATCACCATTAGAAGTGGTCCACATATCTTCAATAGTTCCATTTGAATATCAAGTATAAGAAGGGCAGCACCAATAATCTTGTAGATTTCGTCAGTGGACCATTGATCATGGCGTTAACCACCGTGCTCAACTCTTGTGGGCACGAGACTTATGATTGGCCAATTCTCTACAAAAAATGACCCAGAATTCAACCACACATACCAGACACTCTTGGAGCGTCAGCATGTTCTAGACTTTAACCTCCAGGATGCTTTGTTATGCAAATTGGGTCACCTTTATGTTCCTTCAAGCGAGTGTGCCAAGATGATTTGGGAAGTACACTACAGTTGGATTGCTGGGCATTTCGGGGTTAAGCAAATGGTGGCAGTACTGCAGTAGTATTTTTATAGGCTGAATCTTCGATAGGATGTCGGGAAGTGCATCAGATCCTACATTGCCTATGCCATTGCCAAACCAACCATAAAAAAGCAAGGCATCTATACTTCGCTGCCTACCCCTAGTCTACCTTCGGAATCCATCCCCATGGATTACATGTCGGGCCTTCCTTCTACTAAGCATGGAAACGACAGTGTTTTTGTGGTCGTCGGCAGGTTCTCAAAGATGGCCATTATAGTGGCCTGCAAGAAGAATATCACAATAGAAGCCACTACTAAACTCTTCTTTGAATGAGTGGGGGTACACTTTGGGATCCCATAGTCTATCATCCCAGATCGGAAGAATAGGTTCCTCAGTACATTTTGGTCCAATCCTTGGTTGATGTTGGACACCGAACTCACTAAGTGCACAACTTTCCATCCCCAAATTGATGGCCAAACAGAGGTTGTCAACAAGATGATCGTACACATTATGTGCATGTACAACTCAAATCATCCACTCACATGGGATGAGAGCCTCACCTATGTTTAGCATAACTAGAATTGGGCTCTCCACAGCTCAACTAGCCACAACCCTTTTCAGGTGGGCTTGGGATTCCAGCCACTATGTCCCATTGATGTGGCCATGCCATTTGCAGCTATTCAAGCAGATTCAACTCATGTCCAATGCGAAACAAATAAGGAAAACAACTTCATTGAGCACATCCAACATATCGCCAATAGGTCCATGACATTTTTGAGAAACCAAATTCCAAGTACAAGCAGCGACATGATCAACATCGGGTGCCACACAATTTTCAGGTGGGTGACAAAGTCTAGTTGCATTTGCAAAAGGAACGCCTGACCAGAGCTTATCATAAACTCAGACCACTCTGATATGGTCCTTACACCATTACCAAGGTTGTGGGAGACAATGCATTTTAGCTCAGCATTCCCCCATTCCTTGGCCTTCACCCATTATTTAATGTGGATTGCCTTCGGCCATACTTTCCACCATTACTAGACACATTCGACATTGCAGAACAACTCACACCAACATAATTAAATCCAGATTTCATGGAACAAGCTACAGCTAATCGAATCATGGACACACAGATAAATCACACTCGCCAACAGAAGATCCAACTGTATCGAGTTGTCAAATCATGCCAACTCCTTCACCAGAGCAGGTGGCTCACTAGGGACCAAGTTCAATAGAAGTGTCCTCATCTCATGGAGGAACTCAATGCAATGGAGACCATTGCTTCCTAAGGGGGGAGGAATGATCTAGGTTGATATTGGTGGCCACCCCCTAATTCCACTTGGACCTCCACCATTGTTTCTTTTAGTTTTTTTAGTTTTTTTATTTGTAGCACAATTTATTATTTTTGGTAGTTTTTCGGGTCTTGAACTTTCGGAGTTGTTTTGAGGCCCTAAACGACGTTTTTTTGGGAAAATTGGGAGTAACATTGGTCCATGGGTGATGTTTCTCATCCCGAAGTTGTAGTCCTCGGATAGATTTTTCTAACGAAGTATTTTTCACGTCAAATGGAGATAGTATGCCAAAGTTATGACCCCGGGAAGTTGATGTACCAATTTACCCAAAACAGGGCCCATAGTTTGGCGCTTCATCTCCTAGGGTTAGGGTTTTGGATGTTTAGGGTTTTCCATTGTTTCTCAACAATAAATAGGCCTTCGAGCCTCATTGTAAGATAGTTCAGATGCATGTAGCTGCCACATCTCTCCTAAGAGATAAACTACCATCACCCAAGCTAGTTTATTTCCATTTCTGTTTGTAAGCATATTTCAGTATTTTACATTAATGAAATGTAGTATTATTTATGCTGTATCGCTGTATTTATGGTTATCTTTGTAATTTTTTGCATTCTTGTTTAAATCCGGATTAGTATATGTATTCACACACTACACATGAGGCCAGTGAACTGGTTCGGTTGGCCAGATTATTACTGAGCTGGCTAATTTGTCTAACAACTCGGCCTGCTCAGTAATAACCCATCCGGCTCGACCGAGTCCGAGCCTACTCGGCCAGGTTGGATGACATCGACCTGTGAATTAAAAAACAATAATTTTTATTTTTATTTTTTTTGCTTTTGGGGGACTCCAAGGTTTTCACGATGATACTTTAATGGTTTTTTGCCCCTAAATAAGTTTATCTTGCTTGATCTTGAGAGGTTTGTTTAGTTGGTATCACATATGTAGTAGAGATTCCTTAAGGGTTAGCTTCATTCTTCTTCAAAACCTTCCAATAGGTTCTTTGCCCCTTTCTTAAAGCAAACCTATCTTTGTCGCCCCAACCTTGGCCCTTCAAAGATGAGCATCGAGCCTTAGTTGATTCCACGTGATGCTACACCCCTTGATGAGCCTCCAAATGATAAAACACTAAAGTTAAAAGCTTGGATGGTGGACTATTTGATGATATGCCCAAATGGACTGAAGATGCCCACTGGTTGGCCTTGACCCTATTTTGGTGGATGGTGCAGTTGAGGATGGTTATCATTGAGATGACTTAGGAGGGCTAGCACATCCCTCTTTGATGCCAATGCTTACCCTTAAGGGTGCCATGTCACTCACATGCTTGAAAAGGGTGACATAGGGTCTCTCCTCAATGAAATCATGGTGGAGGATGCACCTTTTAAAGATGTACACGTGCACTTTGGGACTTTATTGGAGTTAGGAACACTCTTGGACTGTTGTATTAGTTCCTTGATGACTTACAATCTATTTTGGAGGATAACACCATTTCTAGCCTCCTTGGTTATGTGTTTTTGTTTTGATCTCTATATCATCATTATGTATGTATTGGACAGTGCATTGGGTGCCATTTTGATATAATGGATATATTCATGAGCCTACTTTGATCATATGTTGTCTTCTATCTATATTCTAATGCTGTATGTTTGGAAACATCAATGAAAATCTTTAAAATTATATTTTTTATAAAAAAATAAATATTTAATGTATTTTTTACAATGACCTAGTCATTGAAATCAAGTCGATTGAGTCAATACCTAGTCAGAGTCAAAGTCAGAGTCGACCCTTGGCCATGTTGGAGTCAGAGTCAGAGTTTGAAACCATTGCTGAAAATGATGGACTGGAAAGAACAAGAACATGAGGATGTTGACACCCAGGCAATGAATGACCCAAATTTCCTGGAAGCTTTGAGGGCTTACGAGCTCCTCAAATACTTTCTCATGCCAGGGATGCGGGCCCAACCCAAGTTGCTTTGGTGCCTGATTAGTCTTTGGGACATTAATCGGGAGATATTTGACATTGGTGATCAGGAGCTAGAGTTGGAAACTTCAGATATATACTTCATCACTGGCCTATCAGAAAGAAGGGAACCAGTGAACCTATATGGGTCACAACCGATTGGGGCAAGCATATCTTCATCGCTTATTGAACACTGCCCTGAGGCCTTGAAATCCAAAAGTGGGAAGATAGAGATTTTCAGTGTTTGGGATTTGACACTGAGAGTGCTTCTGTTGACTATCAACAGAGTGGCAGGGTCCCAGGTGGAACCTGAGACCAACAAGTCGAAGTTCCTTTATGCTATCGACTGTACAACTCCTACGATCTTCAACTGGGCCGAGGCCATGAAGATCAATATCAAGCGCTAGCTGTCCAAAGCTGAGGTGGGGAATCTGAAGCAATTCTGCTTCAGATCTGTGCTCGTGACTTTTTTCTTGAAATGGGTACCACTATTCCAGTATCAGTTGATTGAGGAGGATCCTCCTATGCCACGCAATCCGCGGATGGCCTGCTGGAGTCATTTGATGCCCAGGATCACTAGGGGTCAGCACATGTCATATAGACCTACATTCTTTTCACGGCTACGACAACAGAAGATCATCATGGAGGACTGTCCATACAGTGGCACCGACTTCCATGGAGATCCGAACATGCCCTTACTAGACGGGAGGATTTTGACGATGAAGGTAAAAATCAACTTTTGATTTTGAGATTTTAAAATTTTTTTTGGTATATATGTGCTTATAACATTTCTTTTGTTAATGTAGACATTGGACCAGAGCGGCCTGCTGGGATGTCCCCAATAACCAGGCACATCCCCTGCCCTATTGATGTTGTTGCTCTTTATCAGGAAGGGAGTGACAACGAGGAGGAGATCGCGAGGAACCTTGAAGGGTTGACTCGTGACATCCAGGAGTATGCTCAGGTAGGAGACATTCCACGTCAATACTAGAGACACATGGTGGGAGTCTCGGATTGGATCCGCCGATTGCTGACTCACGTTGCATGAGTTGTATCATGCTACCACGATCACCATGCTGATTAGTTCCTAGGTCCAACGCTTACATTTTTTGAGGCTTGCGTATCACGGATATATGAGGATTGCGAGTTGTTGATGTTATTTTGGACACACATATTATTTTTTGGGTTCTAATGTATCAAACATTATCGCCATATATATATGTATATATATATATATGTGTGTGTGTGTGTGTGTGTGTGTGTGTGTGTGTGTGTGTGTGTGTGTGTGTTGTATTTTCTTGTCTACTATGATACAAATGTTTTGTTTTATCTTTTCACATGTTTTGTAAATGTCTATCCAACACATAATTAGCTAATGCATCTGTCAATGTATTCATACGTCTACGAATATGATGATATGTAATGTAATCAAAATGTCTTTCTAATAAACAAATACGGAGATACATTCTCAATATTTGAGGGTTTCTGACGGAATATTTCCCGTTGAGTTGAAGAATGACAAAGCTGTGAATCCAGGTTGACAATCTACTCTCTTATGTCAAGAGCAATGGCTTCTGACAACAGTTCGATGATCGCACTATATCTAGGAATGTTGTTAATTGTGCAACCTAGACGGATACATTGAGGTCAATCAACTCACTGTTAAGGTTATAAATAGCCCATGTCGCGGATGATAGGTTCCGGGTACTATGGCAATCACCATCAACAACACCAATGTGGGGAGTCACAAACATCTGCAAAGCAAGAAAAGCATGGTAAACAAGAAATTTGTTTGAAAACTAACACAGAAAACCACATTGCACAAAAATGAGTGACACAATAATGTACACAAGTAACCATGCAAGATGACCTAAGCATAGTACTTCTTGAGGTGGGAGTCCATGCTGGGACTTGGGTAATTAATCAACCCAGATGAACGCTAGAGTTTTACCGTTGCCATGAAGAGTAAGAATCGACTCAGCCAAATAATGGAGTAGAACTCATATAAGGTTTTGCCCCCATGCCCCCTGGGCGAGGGAGTGCTACGAGTCAAATGGGAACCCCATTGCAATAATGGGCAATCCGAAAAACTCGAGGAGGGAGAAAAAATCTTGAACCCATGAAGGGATAAAGGTTCCCTCAGTTGAAATATCTTAATCATGTCAGGATAAACTGACACATCAATAGACATCGGAGAAGAGAACTCTTTGAAAGCAGTAGACATGACTGTCGGACGAGGCAGGAATGAAGAGCGATGATGAGTATCGATCCAAGGTGGTTCCTTGAGAGACATGACAGCCATGATACCTTCATCATAAAGGAAGGTCTTGGCTAAGGGATTAGGGGATTCCAAAGTGCCAAGCCACGGGGATTGAGAGTACGTATCAAGAGAAGTCTTCGACATAAAAGAATCAGAGGATGCAGAACTCGAAGCCGAAACAATTTCCACATAATTGACTTCGGTGGGACTAAGTGGCATAGCCTCGCCCCAGGTATCAACAAGATCTGGTAAAGGTATGACCCAAGGATCATATTTGACTGATATCATGTTGACAGAGGCAGCATGAAGAGGTGGGAGTGGAAAAATTCCCATTAAGGCAGAATCTTTGAAAAGACCTGCCCCCATGCTCTCATAGGGAGCACCAATATACTTAACGTATGAAAAATTGCCATCGGAGGAGGAAGAGGCAAAGAAATATTGGTGGTCGATAGTGACAATCTTCCCTTGATGGGGAAAACGAATCACGAGAAATAAAGAGGAGGCCATGGCATGCATGGCATGGATCCAACTTTGACTGAGTAGAAGATTATAACTGAGATTGGCATCAACAATTTCTACCTTGACTTGCACTATCTTTCCTTTTAGAATGATGGCAAGGTTAGGTAAGACACTAAGGGGTCGCAAATCGCGCCCATCAAAAGCTTCCAAAGTGTTCGAAGATTGGTTCAAAGCAAGAGAACCAATAGCATTCCAACATGTGGTCGACATGATGCAAGTGGAAGCACCTTCATTGATGACAATCTGGTGGATGGTCTTCTCATTGATGATTACTTGAATGAGAAAGGTAATCTAATGAGGAAGACGTGGAACATGGTTCTCTAAATCAAAACATATCAAATTGGAATTGGTGGGATCAATGCCCCCAATCGCTGACTGCAAATATTTCTGCTGTGATGGGCAGCTTTGGAGCACCTTGAGTGCTGACATGGCTGATGGCGCCTAAACCAAATCCTCAACAATATTGTAGTGCTGAGCAGCTCAAGCATTGGGATTATACAAGGATTTCTGTAACACACCTCAAAGAGGGTTACCGTATAGCGGAATCAGTGTTAGGGTGTTCAATATGAAGAGGGCTATAACTTAGGGTAGAAGAAGAAGGCACGGCCACTTTCTCTTTCCCAGCTCTTGAAACAGGAGTTTGATAATCTTTCGATGTAGTAGCCACATTAATAGGCGTACTCATAATGAACACTTGAGATCCGAAGGAAGCAGATTGGGGTTGGTATACCATTTGGGTTTGCTGAGATGGAAACAATTCTTTGAGGACAATGGGGGTCCCTTTGAGCAAGCGACTAACTTTAGATCGTCGTGGACAATCCTTAGTGTAGCGACATTCCTTGCAAATGAGGCAAGGATCCTTAGGTTTTTGTTGCAAAGATTCGCTAGCACAAGATTTGGGAGGACCTTGCTTCAGGGCATCGACTTTACCCTTGCCTTTGCCTTTCTTCTTTCCTTTCAAGGATTTGTCCACTGCGGTAGACTAGATAGTGTGGACTTCTGAGGTTTTACCAGGGCTACGTGGATTTTGGGATGAACTATTAGGAACAACATTTGAGACCGAATTTTTTTTGGAAGAAGATTTAGCAGTGGTCTGGGATACTGAACCAATAACTCCATCAATGGGAGGTACAACTTGTGACTTTGATGCCACGGGATTGGATGATGGCTGCAGAGCATTGGGTAATAACTTATACAAAGTGCCAGACTAAGAGTAAACTAGATCCAAGTACTGGGCACGATCGATGGCTTGCTCTTTAGTACCGCATCCACCCATAGATATATTGCGAGCAATTAGGGCCACGAATGATTTGGTGAACCATTTAGTGAGAATATGATCACAATCTCAAATTTGATCAGGTGATGTCTACTTCTCCATTCATGGATGTGATCAGAGATGTGAGTCACAGTATCTTTCTTAAGCGATGTGAGCAAATAGGTTCCAGTTTCATAACAAACTGGCAACTGAAAATGCGTGAGGAAAGCCATGGCTAAAGAGTTAAAGTCATGGTAAGTACTTCGAGGCAACTTAATGTACCACTTGGTTGCAGCGCCAATGAGGGTTTATTGGAAAATGGAGAGATGAATGGAATCGTCAACGTATGAGTTCGACGAGCACTAGAGGTGATATGTCATCACATGGGCCTGAGGATCTTCTTTAGCTTTCCCATTGAATTTTGGACAATTGCTTGGTATCTTGGATGGCACCGGAGGCTAGTATGGCGAATGAAGGATTGGATTATTCGTAAGGCGACATACATATGGAAACTCGAGTGTAGCCAAGAATGGAAATTGGGTGTTAAAAGGCATGGGAGGTTTACAAGTGGGTCCAAATGGAGGAGCCCATCCCTGTTGGTAAGGATTTTGACCCCACAGTGGAGGATTTTGGCAATATGGCATCTGAGGTTTCCCCCATTGCAGATTACCTTGACCATAGGGAGGATTCTAACCTTGAATACCTTGGAACTGTCTGGCCATATGTTGCTGATAAGAAATGTATGGGTTACAAGGTTGTTGAGCCTTTTGACCTTAGACATATGGATATTGGACCTGTTGTCCTTGAACATATGGGTGATGAACTTGTTGCCCCTGAACAAGAAGATTTTGGACCTTCTGTCTTTGGGCATAAGGTTGATACAATTTTTTCCCTTGGACGTAGGGATTCTGTACTGGTTGCCCTTGGCCAATAGGATTATGGACCTGTTGACCTAAGACATTAGGATTTTGTGCCTCCTACTATAGGACTTGACCTTGACCATGTCCTTGCAAGAGCTAACCCTGCTGATATGTATACAATGGTTGTTGCTTCCCTGGTTGGTTTTGCTATTGCAAGGGTTGACCTTGCAGTTGCAAAATTTTCCCCTAAGGCTGCAAAGGTTGGCCCTGTGAGGACATGGGTTGGGAGGTGTGCGGAGCATATTGCATTTGTTACTGCACAGTTTGTTGCAACGGTTGCAAGGGTTGATCTTGCGGTTGTTGCAGTTGACCTTGCTACATGATCATTTGCCCTTGCGGTTGCCCGGGGAGCCCTTGCTACAACAAAGGTTGCCCATGTGGTTGTAAAGGTTATCCTTGCTATTGCAAGGGTACTTGAACAGTGCCTGGGAAATTTTCGAACTGAATTTGGCCATAGCTAGGATAAATGTACTGCTCAAATTGGAGGGTGTAAGGTTGATTAACGATTCCTTGAGAACCATATGGAACGTAAGGAGTTTGGTATTGGACCTGAGCCTCACAGGGCTGCTAATACTGAACATTGCTTGATCCAGACGGATCAATGGGATTCTAAACCTGTTGGTACTGAACATTTCTTGATCCAGTAGGATCAACAGGGTTTGAATAATACCAGAAGAAGGCTGGTTCATACCAAGCATGTGAGATTGTGAACCACTCACATTGGTGGCACCTGACACCATAAAAACATTCAGGTTTTGTCCCCCAGGCGGTGGCATAGCCTGGCCACTGACTAGAGGGATTGAGGGACTGACAAAGACAATCTTTGAAACTGTCAATTGTGCCTGATGGGTAACTGGGATTGATGATACAAGGGTATTCGGAATAGTGGGTTGCACCGGGACCGAGGCAATGACCTGTTGGGAGGTCGTGTTCATAAAGAATTGACTTGACGGAGGCATGGTGCCTGACGCCCAAACAAGGTTATGGTAAAGTGATGAGGCACTAGGTGTACCTAAAACAAACTGTGCCAAAGACACATAGTTGGGTGGAAAACTGGCGGGAATACCCCCTGAAGAGGGGAAAACCTTAGGAGGGAAAGGAATCTCTTCTCCCTCAACAACGTGTGGAGTAGAAACTTTAGACTCTTTCGAAGAGGTGACTGGAGCATCGCCTTCGGGTTCCATGTCTGAAAACAAACGACGACGAATAGCTGAAGAAGTACGAGGGGATAGTTCCAAAGGAACACCGAGCTAGTCATATAGATTATAATGACGTTGCGGTGATATCAAAATGGGGTCAAACAGAGGATTCAAAGGATAGATAACCAGTCCAAGCTGACCATTAGTGGTCGGTGAGTCCTCAGGAGTTTGAACGAGATTGTTCGGAGATTTTGGGCCAAGATCAACAGATGACCTTTTATCAAAAGTAGGCGGAGGACGAGATGAAAAAGGTTGAATACTCAAAATAATTCCGAGTTAAACATCTTGGTCCTTGAGTGACTCTGGTAACCCAAGAAACAACTCCTCAGACAATATTCCAGATGGAGGAGAAGAAGAGGAACTGGGTGAACCAAATGGTTTAGCCACGATGACCTTGTCTTAGTCGATAGAAAAGTTAACTTCAAGGCTTTGAAATGTTCTTTAATGGAAACTCGCATTTTGATCTCAAAATACTAGCAAGATGTTTTCAAATTATGGGCAATCAATTATTACGATGCATAAAAGACTGGTGCTCTTTCATTTTTAAAGAGTCGAGAAAGAAAAAAAGATGACTCTATCACTTTCAATTAGAAACAAGCTCGAAAGGAAAAGTGATTGAATGATCTTTTAAGTTTAATGAGTCAAAAAGATAAAATGACTACTCTGGATTATCTAGGTAAACAGGGTTACCAAGCAACCGTGAACTGCAGAATACCTCTCGGTGAACTGAGAAGTACGAGCAGACAATCTCCCTGAATGTTGTGCTTGATGTATCACATTTGTAGGGCGGCCGACTCGGCTTCCTAAGGATAAATGATTGCAGCTTAGAGGGGTCTCCCGTTATATACTTGATGGTATGGGGAGCACAAATCCATACTAGCGCTATCTATGCCGAAGCTAAAGACAATTGCTAGGTTTAAAGACGTCAGAACGCATCTCTAACCTATACCTTCTAGATATGATCGTTAAATGTAAAATGCACCTTAGGTTAATTGAATTCATTTTAAAGTGTATCTTGAATTATGTTTCAATTTTCAGGTCTTAGCGATGCAACTCAAAAAACCTTAAATGCAACTAAATGAGACAAGACCTTTTCAATTCGATGAAATCCGTACACTAGAGAGGGTAGAAACTACTCAACCAAATACAAACAATCAAGCAACTGAAAGAAAAATGATTTTTCACTACCTTACTTTTTCGAAAAAATAGACTAATAAAAAATGGATTCCAATTCCTAATTTCCTGACAAGCACATATCTAATAGTCATTTGAAGGCAAATGAGTTCTTTTCCTTTTCAAAATTCCAATGCAATTCTAGTCTTTTAATGATGCAAGCTATCATAGCACAATGATGCAACAAGCTAGAATTTCATACTTTTTCATGAAACAACAAAAATAAACTTTTCGCATAGAATTCTTCAATGAAATTTTTTTCGAGACAATAAGCCCTTCAAGCAAATGAAAACATGAAAAGAGAAGCTCATTCAGACTAATGAAATTCTGACTTTGCCAACAATAAGCTAAGAAACACAATCCATACCGGAAAAGAAACATTTAGACAAGAAAACGAAAACTTTACACACTTGTGTAATAGAGATCAAAGGTTTAAAAGGACTGAAAACGAAATGCAAGGAGTAAGTACACCTACCAACAGACTTACTGAGTTAACAAACAACTGAATGGATGACAATATGGATGCCTTGGTGTCGTTGACCACCCAATGATTCAAGCAAACAAGCAGGAAGATGATAAGCCAACAAGCAAACAAAACCAAATCAAAAGCAACTTTCTAGTCAGGGAGAAAACGGTCCAAAAGGCTTATTGCGTCAAAATCATAAGAGCAGAAAAGATTGGCCAAGATTGGGGTCAAACCCGAATCTTCACTTACAAGAATCGATGTGACTGCCTAATTGACAACAAGTGCCAGAGGCTGGTCGGCGCGACTGTTCCTCAGTATATTGCGTTGATCGGCGTGACTACTAATGGATTAAGCACAATGATTGAGGAATCTAAGAAAAAAAAATTGAATCAGAGACTAGATCTGCTACTATGAAATTTAAACTCAATCTAGTAAGCAGGAGAAAAGAAATAGAACCCAAGGGAAAAAGTGGAACTAGAAAAGTTCTCACAAAATCATGAAATCCAAGACAAACAAAAGATGGCATCCCCAGTGGAGTTTCCAATTTGTGGTGAAGTAAAATTATAAGTGTGGACACAAACAAATTCCTTTAGCCTGATAATGGGTCTAGCCACAACAGGTACATTCTATGGAAGATTTCCTTAGGTTAGAACCAATGAAGAGGGCCTACCTCTTGGTATGCTTATCCCGTTTGATGATGTCCTTGCTTGCCCGCTCCAAATATCTCTCGCTTCCTTCTTCAAGCACCTGAAACAAGTAAACAACAACAAACAAAAACTGTGATAACAGAAAAATTGTAATTCAACCTACTTAACGAGTTAAGAAACATTAAGCCATGAATATGTAGGATGAAAAAACATGTAGGAAATCAATTGATAGTTGCATATATTAATATCAAAGAGAGATTGCAACCATTTTCTTGATGTTGCAGTTCTCCTTTGATAAGACTAGGTTCCCACACACTTCTGCTAACATTCCATGATGGCCTTAATCAACAATAGTTTTAAGGCTCTTCCCTTTAGGAATCACTCCAAACCGAAATAAACTTCTCCCTCACACAACTAGATATCTACAACTATGAATAGCTTGATAGCACACCAACATCAACGTTAGCTTGTGCTTGGGAAAAATGGAGGTTTATATAGGATGAATGGATGGGAGATGGATCCTCTTCTCATGGGAGAAAGTCTTGTCCCTTGAGGTAGTTCCATCATTATAGGGGAAAGGATCCCAAACTGACATCCTTGACCCCATCTCGCCAAACCATTTACCATACTTCTGTTACAAAGCTTCTAGTGCTGGAAGCTTCGGTTCTTAATATAAAAAACTTTCCATAATATGACTGGTGCGACTGGAGCATAGCTCAGTCACTCTGGTCAGCACTAGGGACAATGCTAATCTCTGCACATTGGTGCGGGGGAGATAAAGGTTATTAGTGCTAGTCTTGTAAATTGGGAAAAATAGAGGTTTCAGGGGAAATGGTGTAGAAGGGAATTGATCTGCTCATGAAGAGGGACATGATGGGAGTTTCTTCATGAAGGCAAATCATGTGGAGTTCACTATAGAGGTCCTCCAGGATCAGGGAATGAGGAGTATAGGGATAGTAACAAAAAGTTGTGTAACAATAGGTTGTCATGTTACTTAAAGGAAAATCGTAATTGGTTATGCAATAGAGACCTTCACCTGGTGTATCCCTCATTGCTTTGAAAAAATGATATGGAAAACCATCAACAATAGTTGACTTTCCATTTGTAAAGAGTTCTTCAAGTGAGAGTGTGGCAATCAACCTATATCCATCCACCACACTAACATTTTATTGATTACTTTAGTAAGAAACTCATTTGGTTGCTAAAATAGTTAGAAGGATGATAAGTTGAGAAGATGTGTTGAAAATGCAAAGGAAACAACTTTTAATCTTGGAAGTGTCCTCTAAAGGTCCATCATTCTATTAGAGTGAAAGGAGTTTATCAATAGATATTTTGCACACAAAAAAATTAAAGTAGAATGTAGAGAATATATCCCCTTCCTTAATCCACTAGAGATGCATGTGAACCCTAGCTCCCTCGGGAATATATTCCTCCTCTTTGTAGACAACAACCTCATGTTAGACTACATCTTCATGCAACAATCTGTCTTCCAAATCCTTGTCCAAGAATGAATATGACGTTTCAATTCCTTTGAGCCTTTTTTAACTCCATCTTCTTTTTATGCACAATTAGTCAACACCATCCTCATGTAAATTTACCTTACAATAGAGGGTTTCATCCCTCCACATCAATCACCTTATGTCCCCTTCAAGTTGAGATATAGAAAGGTTTTTGTTGGAAACATAATCCTTAGAGGTTATGTAAAATTAGAATATTCATTCATGTGAAAGGTGAAAATCCCTAAGTGAAGTTTGAGAGTTGTGAGGAGTCCAATAGGTATCTTGGAAGATGAAACCAAGGGTGACAAAATCTTGTATTTATGTGTATCATATTATTAAATAATGCATAACATGCTTATTATTAATCATTTTTCATTTTATGTGCCTACCAATGGTATTAGAGCCTAACAGGTTAGTTAGAAATGTCTATCAATTTTAAACCTTCCATTTTGGCTTGACATAATGCTCCTATGCATCACCCTTATCAATTAGAAATGGTTGTTGTTGGATCTCTTATTGTGTACATCTCTGGATGTTCAAGATCACCTACAACAACGTGATAATCATTGTTTTGTGGTCTTCTTTATTGAATTTTCTACAATAATCACAATAGAAACCAATTTTCTAATATGATAATTAGTACCTGATGATATTTAAAAGTTTATCTTATGCCTCTGATATCATTGGGAAATTATATACAAAAATACCAACAGTAAATGCAATGAAAATCATAAGATCATAAAGAAACAACCATGCACAATAGAGACAACATTTTTTCTTCGAGAAACCCAAACTGGGGAGAAAACCCAAAAAAATTTCTTCTAGGAGAAATTATTCTTCAACAAGGTTTACAAATCTTTGCCAAAATCCAAGTTAAAGCACCGGCTAGACTTGGTCAATTTCCAACAAGTCAACGCTTGTAAAAGTAGCCAAAAATCTATAAGTCAACATGATTCAAACAATCAAATTTTAGCATGTAGTCAAGCTTGGTCCTATAGTCAACTTTACTTCTGGTTAGATATGTATTATGGTCAACTCTAGTTAATGGTAAAACTTGTTCAAACTTAGACTTGGTCAAGTTTTGGTCAATTTAGTGTCTTATTAACACGTGTGGCTGCTCTAGAATAGAGAGGATGATGATGAATGAATAATAAAAGTCAAGTGTCACATCATGTATATATACAAGTCAAATGGGTTGAATTTTGACCAAGGGACACACCCTTTCATTTTGGCACCAACTTGTCTTTTTTGAGCCTACATGATGCCCAAAAAATAAAATTTTAATTTTAATTTTAACAATTCTTCTAGGTTGAATTAGGTGATATTTGTCGTTGCTACAAAAAAATAAACACTCCCTTTCAGAGAGGGAGGTATTCTCCTTGGATATAGCATATTTTCCCTTAGCTAAAATTTCTCCCTCATAAGAAAATCTCATGAGTTGGCTATGTTGATGCATGTCTATAAATCACTCCATCCTGAAGTAGGAAATGTGAGTATCCTGGGCCACTTACCCTTGGCCAAATCAACATGGCCCAACCAAAGTCCTTTATGGCTCCTTAGGTAAATGTATCAATCTCCTCTGGTCAAATTAACATGACCTAGCCAAATTCCTTTATGGCTTATCAGGAGATGATTTTCCCATGGACCATTCACCCTTGGAAAAATGGCCTAGAAAAGGTCATTTTATGGCTTCTCAAGTGAATTTCATCTATCTTCTCTTGTCAAATCACTTGATCTAGCCAATTCCTTCTGACTTTTTAAGAGAAGATCTATCAAATCTATAATTTTCCCAGGCCACTCACCTCTATTCAAATCCATATGACCTAGCCAAGTCCTTCTGTCTTCTCAGGTGAATATATCCATCTCCCCTGGTCAAATGGACCAACCAACTCCTTATAGCATCTCAGGAGATGACCTGCCTGATCTTGCAAAGACATCAACAGTCCCCCTCAATGAGGGAGACATTTTGAATCATGCCAAGCTCGCCTCTAAAGTATACAAACTTCGCTCTAGAAAAATTCTTGGTGAGAATGTCTGCAATCTTCTCATCTATGGATATGTACATAGCTTTGATTATCACAAAATATCAAAGTCGACTCAAAATCTTTATCAAATAGCTTTGTAAGTAGCCTCTAAAGCCAAACTGCTTCCTAACTTGTAGCACTAGCTGCAACATATGCTGCCTCTATTATACTGTGTGACAGAAGTTTTCTTCCTACTAAACTAGGATATCATAGATGATTCCAAGCTAAAGTAGCACCTTGGTGTACTCTTTCTATACTTTTCACTCCTGGCCCAATCTAAATCCGTATATCCCTACAAATTCAATTCACCACTTGAGACATATCTCAAACCATATCCAATGTACCATGTAAGTACCTCAACACATGATTTGTTGAAACCCAATGCATTTGCCTCGACTCGACCATATATTGGCTTAGGGTGTTCATTGTAAAGAAAATGTTTGGCTTGGTGTTAACTAGGTACATCAAGGATCCTATCAACTTCCTGTACATTATGGGATCCACAAAATTTGAATATGAAGAAAAATCATTCAACGTCTTCAGATTGGTCACTATAGGTGTATCCATGGACTTCTAGTCCATCATACTGAATCTCCTCAAAATCTAAACAATGTGCTTCCCTTGTCCGAGTAATATCTCATTTGGTCTCTTCCACACCTCCAATCCCAAGAAATAGTACATTAGGCCAAGATCCTTCATCTAAAACTCTGAGGCTAACTCCCTCTTGCACGTGATGATGAGTCTCTATGCTCCTCGGATGAAAAAATATCAACATATAACACCAAGATTAGAGGATGAACATCAACAACCATGTACAGAAAGGTTGGATCTATAACACTCTTGGTGAATCCCAAACTCATCAAGTGTCCATTAATCCTTGAATACCATGCCATGGGTACTTGCTTGAGTCCATAAAAAGCCTTCTTCAATCTACAAACATGGGACTCCTTCCCATGTACCTCAAAGCCTTGAGGTTGTTCTATGTACACTTCCTCCTCAATCACACCATTGAGTAACATGGTATTTACATCCATCTGATTTATTTTCCAACCCATAAAAGAAGCAAGAGAAACAATAGTTCTAATAGTAATCTACCTGGTGACTATAGAAAACTTCTCATCATATTCCATGCCCTCTTGATCCCTACCTCCATGTAGAAAACACTGAAGCCCCTGGAAGGATACTCCCCTCCATTATCTAACATCAAAATTTTTATCTTCTTTCCTATCAAGTTCTCTACCTGAGCTTGGAGCTCTTGGAATTCGCTAAAAACCTCATCCTTGGTCTTCATGAAATAGATCTAAGTTTGTAGGGAGAAATCATCAATGAATATAACATAGTATAAGTAGCCATCCAAGAAGGATGCAATCATAGGTCCACATACATCTAAGTGTACTAGATCCAATATCACCTTGGATCTAGTATCATGGCTTGTAAATGATCCCTTGGCATTCTTTCTAAATGCACAACCCCTACAAATTCCATCATGTTCTACCTGGAGATTGAGAAGACTTGTAACCATCTGCCTCAATGCAGATAAACCCTTTTAATGTAGATGAGCATATATTTGATGCCATAACTCACATAAACATATATTGTCATGTACTAATTCCTAGGCTAGTCATCCTATTAGTCTGTATAAACCTCCCTCTTGAACACTATTTACTTTTACTAAGTCAATGCTTGACTCTTTAGGCCATATAAGAACTTGACCATCCATAAATGTAACTCATAACCTCTATATTACAATACTGAGATAGAAAGCAGATTCTTCTTCAATCTTGTTAGATACAAAACATCTCCCATGTGTAGTGAATATATAAACTCTAGATGGAACAAAGCTGACCCAACTCCTTTCAACTTATACTTCGTATTATCTCCAAGTCCACATGTAATTCTTAATCTCTCTCTATCAAATCAGTGAGAGCATCTCATAAATCAATCATGTTCCTAGAAGCACCATTATCCATTAACCAAACATCAATGCCATTGGTAATAGTCCCTGAAAGAGCTTAAATCAAAACTTTCTCCTTGGCTCCATATGGTTCTAGAATAACTTCCTTCTGTAATGTGTCTTCTATTATGAGACTTGGGACCGTTTGGCAATAGATCAAAAATTCAAGTCAAACTATTGAACACTTTTCTCTTAGGCTAACTTTAGTCGCTGCTCGTTCAACAAAGTTTTGATACCATCTTGAATTTTCTACAAGATGTACAATAGAAACCAATTTTTTGATATGATAATTATATTTAACAATTTACCTTATGCCACTGATATCATTGAGTGATTATACATAGAAAGTCTCAAAAGTAAATACAACAAAAATAGTAAGATCATAAAGAGACAACCATGCACAATAGAGCCAAAATAAATTCCCTGGGAAAGCCATACTTGGCAGAAAACCCAACAAATTTTATTCTAAGATAAATTATTCTTTATCAAAGTTTACAAATCTATGCCAAAATCCAATTTCAACTACTAGTCAAACCTAGTCAATTTCCAGCAAGTCAACATTGGTCAAACTAGCCAAAAATACAGAAGTCAAGATTGGTCAAACAATCAAATTTTGGCCTGCAATCAAGCTTAGTCCAGTAGTCAACTCGACCTACAGTCATATTAGTATTACAATCAACTTGGCTTGCGGTCAAATCATGTTGATCAGTGGTTGTCATTGATGTCGACCCAAGCAACACCAAGGGCTACCTCGATCTTGCATGGGCATTTTGACTTGACAACTTACTCTATTCTGAGTGAAGGGTCTTCTATGGATTCTACTCGTCGAGATATTTCTTTTGATATATGGCATGCCAAGTAATTTTTGACAGTTTGAGCAATATTCATAGTTGAAGTTAGTAACCCCAGTTAGTGGGCTAAAACCCTATGGGGTTGTGGCATGGACTCATAATTGGTTGTGGTCATTGAATAGTCAATAATTAATAATATGTTTTTGCTCCTAAAATCCCTCCAACGTTCACTTGTTGAGGAACCTCTCAACTCAAGACATTCATATAAATAATGACCCTCATATCCTCCTCTTGTAGGGTTTTTGTAGCTTAAAACAGGTCATCGCGAACTTTCGCTATAACATTTTTTTTAATTTTTATTTATTTATTTATTTTTCTGCGAAGCTTTAGAAGTTGAAATTAAAACCCATTTGAGCTAAAATCTTGATGAACCTTGTGACCAAACTTCAGATGTTGGTTCACTATATTTTCGGATATATGATCTGAGGAATTTAGGATTTTTGCAGGCTCTCGAATTCCATGTCAAACAGGTGATGTTGTGAAAATCATCATAACTGTCTCTCTGAGCATTTGATTCAAATTTTGTAAATAGTCACAGAAATATGACAGACTATAGTTTGTTGAGTAGCATTTTTAGGGTCGCAGGTCACAATAGTGACACGTGGTACTTTGTACAAGTTCGCTATACTGAACCAGTCTATAATCAGGCCATTGTGGGAGATTGGGCATAACTATTTCTTGAAGAATCCAATCTTGATCAAAACTGTGGGGTTGGAAAGAGGACCTAGAGGGTTACCACAGGATGAAATTTCAGACCCTAGAGATCTGAAATTAAATAGATACAACAAATTCAATATTGAGCTCCTAGAATGCAAGAAAAAAGCATGCATTCAAGGATCACTACAGTAAGGACCACACATCAACAGTCAAGGGTAAGTCTCCTACAACAAGGTATGTATGATTGGTTTTTACATTTGAAATATGAGTATCATCTCTAACATATTTTTTTACAGGACAACGTAAGTACATACAAGGTCTCAATTATATCTCTTTGTCTCTATATGTCACAGTTAGTTTCGATACCACATTTTGGATGTCCTATTCTTAATACTACACATTTGATGCTACATATTCTTGATGCTACACCAATTCTACTAAATCTATATGATGTTGTAAGTTCATGTTACTTGCCTTGTCATAGTTGATAGAATGGTCTTTTTTGTTGTACTTAGAACTTGGCCCATCACAAGTCTAGGGCCTGGGCCTGTCATCAGTTTTTATTGTATATATTTTTAGGATAGTTTTAGATATAGTCTTTCATAGAGTCTGAGCCTATTTCAAGAGTGGGAGTCTTTTCCTACTACTGCAGCAAGTCAACAATAAAAGTGACAAGCACACTTTAGGTACACATTGTAATTTTAATTTGTATTTATTCATTATTATGCACTTACATGTGTTTTGCAAATAGAGGTAAGTTGAAGGGTATTTTGTTTTGTTTTTGGATTGGTTTCACTGGGAAAATTTTGCATGTAGGTAGAAGAAGATTCAAGTACAACTTCAAGCAAGAATTCAAGAGCAGAAGTATCAAATCAAAGGAAGCATTGCAGCGAGGCATCCTTTGAAGACATGACAACCATCCATATATTGTGAAGAAGTGTCAAGGCCAAGATTCATCATTGTAAAGTTGTAAAAGAGTCATTTTTAAAAGTGTCATCATTGGAAGAGTCATTATTGTAAAAGAGTTAATCTTCCTAGAGTCGAAAAGGCATTATTGGGAGGTATAGGAGCCTCTGTTGGGATGATGTCATAGTTGGGTTGCAGGTCATAGTGTGATTGTGTGTTCGGTCAAAATCATTGTAAATAATATTGTATCATTGATTGTTGTCCCTAGTACTAGAATCCACACTCTTGTCTCATTTAATTCATTATAGGGTGGCATGGAGTTGCTAGGCTGGTGCATGAAATTGCTTACAGGTTGGAGCCTGTGAACACTTCAGGGTGGTAGGTTGGTCTAGGATGTTGGGGCATCCATTAAGTTGACTACTGAAGAAACTAAGGCATTGGGGCATCCTTCCAATGGGAGCTGGAGAAGAGTGCTTTTCTAGAATTCTAGGAAGTTGTTGGTTTCATTTCAGTTGGGGCTAAAGATTAAAAAATTTATTAGAAAAGAGTTCGATGGTTTTTGACTTGGAGGGGGTTTTCCACCTAAAATTCTTGTGTCTAATGTGTTATTTTATTTACTGTTATTACTACATAAACATTAATAAAAATTCAAGATTAACTAATGCTCTGAAAAGATTTAAAAGTGCTAATTGATAAGGAACATTGATTCACCCCCCTCTCAGTATTTCCAACAATTGGTATCAGAGTTTGGTTCCTTCAGTAACAACTCAACCACTGGAAGTTAGTTTTTAGAGCATAGAGACGAGGAAATTGAAGAAGCAGGTTACAAGGATTTCAAAGGAAGGTACAGGTACAACAAAATTTGAAGAAAGTGAGTATTGTGTACCAACCCCTGATTTTGATGCAGATAATTACTGGATATGGGAATCCAGGATGGAAGTACATTTGCAGGTACATGGAGTATGGGAATCAATTGTTTCCAGAGACACATATACCGACAAAGCTAAAAGGTATAATTCAAATTCCATGAATATAATTTTGGATGTTTTGCAAATTCTGTGAAAACAAAAGTTGGTCAATGTTCAACATCTAAAGCTCTTTGGAAAAAGCTTCATAATCTCTATTCAATAAAGCAATCAGGTCAATATGTTATTGAAAATTAGGATCCTTCTGATTATGATGAAGAAATGGGAGAAATGAGTAAAACATAGTTTCAAAATCAATTGATCAAGGTGATAAAGGAACTCAAAGGTCAAAAGGAAAAGACAAGACTTTTGGAAGCAGAATTGAAGACAACAAAAAAACTCACCAAAAAAAATGAAGAGCTTGAGAAGATGATTAGTAGTCTTAAAACTCAATTGGAAGAAATCAAGAATACAGTGACATGAGACCTTAAGGGAGAAGTCCAACAGAAGCAACAAGAACTCGACACAATGTTTGAAGAGATTAGCAGGATCACACAACAGATGCAGTAAGCATAAATTGAAAGTAAGGTATCTGATCAAAGATACATATCCATTGTTTACCAAAAGCAAAAGGAAATAGAAACATATTTAGTAGAAATAAACAACCTCAGGATTGAAAATGAGAAGCAGAAGGAACAGATACAAGTTCTCAACAAAGAAGTAGAGAAGACCACTCTTCTCAAGCTACATGTTGAGGAGGCAAAAAAAAGGAAGATCTTGAAAATATGGTTTCAAGAAGATCTTGCTCAGAAGAAAGAAGAACTTGATGCAACCTGTGATGAGATCAACAAACTCAAGGGATCACAAAAAGAACACTTACAAGATAAAACAGATGAAGAAGAAAAAATGAAGGCAATTAAAGATGGTAAATCTCCAGTTGATGAAGGTACAAGCTCCACATCTTCGCAGGATGATTCTAAGAAGGAAGTTGATCAAAGTGAAAATCCAAAGAAGAATGTTGCAACTCCAATGAACAAGACCAAAGCAATCAAGAACAAAGGACCACAACAAACTACAACACTGCGTCCAAAGAAGAATGAAAAATCTTCCATGTATGTTTGTTTATTTAATGGTTATTGTTTTTAATGCTTTAAATATGGACATATGGCCAAGGATTGTAAAGTTATTTACAGGAACAACTATCAAGGACCATCACATCTGAATGAACCATTTAGGTGCGCACATTTATTTAATGTTTATTGATTTTTATGTGCTAACTATGGACATATGGCTAGGTATTGTGATATTTTTGACAAGTACAATAATTATCTGCAAAACCCTAGAAGCAAGTTTGCAAGATCACCATACATGTTCCATGATGATTTTGTCAGAAGAGAATACATGCTGGATGGGCCAAACATTGAACGTTTCAAATGCCATAACTATGGCCATAATTCTCGCGGTTGCAGATATGAGATGGAATCACCTATGGACAACATTGAATTCTTCAAGTGTCATAACTATGGGCACATGGCTCGATATTCAAGGAATAAGAAGGTCTGGAAAAGGAAACAGGTACAGGAAGACAAAGCAGATAAAAAGGTATCAACAGTTATGCTTTCAGGATTTGTAAAAGAAAAAGGTCATGAGGAATCAACAGTTACTTCAGATAATGATCGAATTCAAGATGGCCCATTAAGTGAATCACTATTTTGAACAATCTAGCTTGTTGACTCCTTAATGTTTGTAGAGGAGGAGTCTATGTAGCAGTATATTGCACAATTCTACGATTGCCAGGAAGGTAGTTTGAACAAGATGGTAGTTTCATCACAAGTTGAGGGGGAGCAAAATAGTTGAAGGATTACATGTTACCAGGAGAAAGGAAAAATTAGTCTGCAAAGGATATGCACAAGTTGAAGGAATCGATTTTAAAGAAACATTTTCTCTTGTTGCCAGAATGTAAGCTATCAATATGTTTCTTGCTTATGCTTGCTTGACAAAATCAAGGTCTACCAAATGGATGTTAAGTTAGCTTTTCTAAATGATGAATTGGAGGAAGAAGTTTATATTGAAAAACCCGAAGGTCTTTCTCTCTCTGACAAAGAAGACTATGCCTGTAGATTAAATAAGGCTCTATATGGTCTCAAGCAAGCTCCTAGGGCTTGGTATGCTAGTCTTGATAGATATCTACATCAACAGGGATTCAAGAAAGGAACTGTTGACAACAATATTTATGTGAATGTGGATCGAGATAACCTAACAATTATTGAAGTATATGTGGATGATATAATCTTTGGAAGTAGTGATGACAGATTAAGTAAAGACTTTGCCACAAAAATGCAAAGTGAGTTTGAAATGTCTATGATTGGTGAACTGAGATACTTTTTAGGGCTTTAATTTCTTAGCAGAATAAAGGAATATATATATCAAACCAAGTACATCAAAGAAATTCTCAAGAAATTCCAGATGGAAGATTGCAAGCCAATCCCCCATGATAACATGTTGCAAGTTAATATTAGAAAATTCGTCAAAGGATGTGGACCAAAGGTTGTATAAATCCATGATTGGTAGTCTCTTAAATGTGACAACCTCCCAGCCTGATGTGATGTATGCAGTTGGATAAGTAGCAATATTCCAAGAAACACCAAAAGAATCTCATATTATTTTCATCAAAAGAATTCTTCGGTATATTAAGGGCACAACGAAATATGGTCTATGGTATCCCAAAGGAAATGATCTGGTCATCCAAGCTTATATGGATGCAGATTGGGTAGGAAGTGTTGATGATCAAAAGAGTACCAGTGGAGCAGCATTTTATCTAGGTGGTTGTCTTATTTCATGGTTAAGTAAAAAAGCAATCTTCAATCTCGTTATCCAAAGCAGAAGCAAAATATGTCGTGGCAGCAGCTTGTTGTACTCAAGTTCTTTTTATGAAGCAAACTTTGTAAGATCTTCAATTCAAGTTCTCTGAGACTATTCCATCTTTTGTGATAACACCAGTGCCATCAGTATCTCCAAGAATCCTGTGATGCATTCCAAAATGAAGCACATTCTGATTAAATATCATTTCGTTAGAGAGGTCATTGAAAAGAATATCAAGCTTGAATATGTTGGCACAAAGGAACAAATTGCTGACATCTTTACCAAACCATTACCTCGTGAAGCATTTGAGTATCTTCGCCAAAAGCTTGGTATTCTCCCAAGTTTTCATTAGACTCTTTCTCTTAGCTACTTGAGTAGAAAGGGGGAGTGGAGGTGTATACAGGTCCACATGATGGTTGTTTGTCAGGGGGTGTTACCCTTTGCCATTGATGACAAGGGGGGAGAGAAGTCAGTAGGAAGAGGTGTCATGATCATAGGGGGAGTACTTGTGTTTCCATCAATGCCAAAGGGGGAGCTTGTTGATCAATGGTTGTCATTGATGTCAACCTAAGCAACATAGGGGCTACCCCGATCTTGCATGAGAATTTTGACTTGAAAAATTACTCTATTCTGAGTCAAGGATATTCTATATGGATTCTACTCATTGATATGTTTCTGTAGATATATGGCACGCCAACTAATTCTTCCCGGTTTGTGAGATACTCATGTTTGATGTTAGTAACCCCAATTAGTGGGCTAAAACCCTATGGGGTTGTGGCATGGCACTCATAATTGGTTGTGGTCATTGAATAGTCAATAATTAATAATATTTTTTTTCTCATAAAATCCCTCCAACTTTCACTCATTGAGGACCCTCTCAACTCAAGACATTCATATAAATAATGACCCTCATATCCTCCTATTGTAGGGTTTTTGTGGCTTAAATGGGACATCGTGACATTTTCACTATAAATTTTTTTTTCTGTGAAGCTTCAAGATCTGAAATTAAAACCCATTTGAGCCGAAATATTGATGAACCTCGTGGCCGAATTTCAAATGTTGGTTTGCTATATTTTCAGAGATATGATTTGAGGAAGTTAGGGTTTTGTAGGCTCCCCAATTCCATGTCAAACATGCGACATTGGGAAAATCATCATAACTATCTCTTTGAGCATTGGATTCAAAAATTTTAAATAGTCACAGAAAGAGGATGGACCGCAGTTTGTTGAGTATCATTTTCAGGGCCGAAGGTCGGAATAATGACACATGTCACTTCGTACAAGTTTGCTCTACTGAACTAGTCTATAATCAGGACATTGTGGGAGATTGGGCATAACTATTTCTTGAAGAATCCAATCTTGATCAAACCCGTGGGGTTGGAAAGAGGACTCAAAGGGCTACCATAGGACAAAATTTCAGACCCTGGAGATCGGAAATTACATAGATACAATAGATTCAATATCGAGCTCCTAGAATGCAAGAAAAAAACATGCATTCAAGGATCACTATAGTAAGGACCACACATCAACAGTCAAGGGCAAGTCTCCTACATAAAGGTATGTATGATTAGTGTTTACAATTGAAATATGAGTATCATCTCTGACATATGTTTTTGTAGGAAAATGTAAGTACATACATGGTCTCGGTTATATCTCTATGTCTATATATGTCACAGTTAGTTTTGATACCACATTTTGGATGTCCTATTCTTGATACTACAAATTTGATGCTACATATTCTTGATGTTACACCAAGTCTGCTAAATCTATATGATGTTGTATGTTCACGTTACTTGTCCTGTCATAGTTGATAGAATGATCTCAGTTGTTGTACTTAGAACTTGGCCCATCACAAGTCTAGGGTCTGTCATCAGTGTTTATTGTATATATCTTTAGGTCAGTTTTGGATATAGTCTTGCATAGAGTCCAGACCTATATCAAGAGTGGGAGTATTTGTCTACTACTACAGCAAGTCAACAAAAAAAGTGACAAGCACACTTCAGGTACGCATTGTAATTTTAATTTGTATTTATTCATTATTATGCACTTACATGTGTTTTGCAGGCAGAGGTAAGTTGAAGGGTATTTTGTTTTGTTTTGGGATTGGTTTCTCCAGGAAAATTTTGCATGTAGGTAGAAGAAGATTCAAGTACAACTTCAAGCAAGAATTCAAGAGCAGAAGTATCAAATCAAAGGAAGCATTGGAGTGGGACATCCTTTGAAGACATGACAACCATCTGTATATTGTGAAGAAGTGTCAAGGCTAAGAGTCATCATTGTAAAGTTGTAAAAGAGTCATTTGTAAAATTTTCATCATTGGAAGATTCATTATTGTAAAAGATTCAATTTGCCTAGAGTCAAAAAGGCATTATTGGGAGGTATAGGAGCCTCTGTTGAGATGATGTCATGGTTGGGTTGCAAGTCATAGTGTGTTTGGGTGTTTGGCCAAAATCATTGTAAATCATATTGTATCGTGGATTGTTGTCCCTGGTACGAGAATCCACACTCTTGCCTCATTTCAGTCATTATAGGGTGGTAGGGAGGTTCTATGCTGGTGCATGAAGTCGCCTACAGGTTGGAGCCCATGAACACTTCAGGGCGGTAGGTTGGTCTAGGATGTTGGGGCATCCATTTAGTTGACTATTGAAGAAAATAGGGCGTTGGGGCGTCCTTCCAGTGGAAGCTGGAGAAGAATGTTTTTCTATAATTCTAGGAAGTTTTTTCTTTCATTTCAGTTGGGGTTGAAGATTAAAGAATTTATTAGAAAAGAATTCGGTGGTTTTTGACCTGGAGGGGGTTTTCCACCTAAAATTCTTGTGTCTACTATGTTCTTTTATTTAATGTTATTATTGCATAAATATTAATAAAAATTGAAGATTAACTAATCATCTGAAAATATTTAAAAGTGCTAATTCCTAAGGAATACCGATTCACTCCCCCTCTTAGTATTTCCAACAAATCCGTACTGTAGTCAACTTTGGTCAACAATCATACTTAAAATTGGTAAAATTTCAGTCAATTCGGCCTATTTTTGTTCAGACATGCAATTGTTCTAGAAGAGAATGGATGATGATGAATGAATGACAAATGTGATGTGCCACATATATATATATTCAGGTCAAATGGGTTGAATTTTGACCAAGCGACACTTTTTCATGGTTGGGAAAACTTGTCCTTTTTGAGCCTACATGATGCCCAAAAAATAAAATTTGTATTTTAATTTTCACCATTCTTCTAAGCTGACATAAGCGACCTCTTGACATGTGGGAATACCTCTTGATTCTACAAAAAAATGAACATTATTGACCTAGGTTCTCTCTCTCTCTATGGTAATTTTTTCCCCATCTTGCATTACTATGTGTGCCTGATGACATGCTATTTCCTCTAATCTAAGTTCTCATCTATAGATCTTAGTGCATATCTCTGTTGTACCCATATATAGCTCTTAGTGCATATCTCTATTTGCTTCACCTCTATTAGTTTTTCCATGCCATATCAAAACCTTCAGCGCCCATTGTTCACCATTCACCTATTGGAGGATTCTTGGTTTAGAACTAGGGAATTTTTGTCAGGTGTTATGTATAACCAAAACTAGTATTTTCATTACACTCTTCATAGAAAGAAAAAAAAGGGGAGCCTATAAGTAGCACTTGTGCGTACAAACCTATTGACACGTACAACTAGTAGAATTGAAATCATGGTATGCTACACTATATTCCTACACAACAGCTTCACCAAAGGCATAAACAATCCCAAGGAACACAACAATGATCTCCACAACACTTGATTAGTTGAACAACAACATAATGTGTTGCAAGGAAATTTATTACCATACAATGTTAGTAGGAGTAGGTTCGAACCTTTGATGTGCATGTGCTTTGGGGGCTTCCCTGTAATGTTCCCTCTTATTAAATCCTATTAAGGCAATCCCACAATTTTGCAATTTTGAACTTTAGATAAATTTTGTGCACAAGACTCAGGAAATTGGCTGAAGAGGAAATAAATTAATTTTGTAACATAGGGGGCCTCACAAACATTAGAGAGATGAGGAAATTTGTTGAATAGTGAATAGTGGGGACTACCACCAAAAAGTAAATTCGTACCCTTGAGGAGAAAATCGTATTGGAGGGAAGAGAAGGAGGGAGGTCAAGAAGGGGGACCCACAAGGAGAGATAGGGAGCGACAAGTACAATTAAAGGATGGGAGCTCCATTTTGGGGTATTTTTCCAATTTGAAAACTCAACACTTGTTCACTTGAGTTGTTTATCTAAGTCAACAATGTGTTGTTCAACACAGGAGATTTTCGGGTGGGAACCTCACCTCCATCTTCAGTGGACTTCGAGTGCCACTACTAGGGGAGCTCATCTACACAATTACAACATTATTCTGGAGGTGATTGTTGGGTAATTCGACCCATTTTCTAAGCATACTGGGCACAGAATATAATTTTCACCCCTTTGGAGAAGGGGCTACACAACAACACATGTCAAGGGGATTTGAGGGGATTTGATTGTAGAATTTTGCTGGGGAATTTCAGGAGTTTGTAGGCCTCAATTGTGGAGATATCTGGAGGGCATAATTGTGCATTTATGGGGCCTGTGAAGAGCTAAAGGAGCAAGGAATTTTTGGTAGCTTAGGGAGTTGTAAAAGCTTGTATTCTTTCCCGGAAAAATTGCCTATCAACAGGGGCCAATTACTTGACTATTTCTCAATTGTTGGTGGGAGGTTGCATGCTCATTTCTTAATGCAATTTTCCTTGTGAGACGTAGAACTAGTAGGCCAAGGAACTCACACTTTTTAGGTCATGCTGGGAAGGTTGGGATTGAGTCCTAATATTTATGGGTTTTGTGGGTCTATTGAGTAAAGGTCAACAACCAAGTTTGTAGAATGTTTTGAGAACTTTAGAGGGGTTAAACAGTTGTTCCATTCTATCCATAAGTAGTAGAATTACTGGGCCAGTGTAGGGGTTTGGAGGAAACACTAATATTTTCACTTGGGAAGCACTTTTCTCACCTAGCACTTTTCAACTCATTATACCCCATTTCATTAGATTAATAATATGGCCCGACATATTTTGGTGTGTATTTCTGGTGTTCTATTATTTCTTCTCATGTTTTAATTTTGGTTGCATGTCTAAGATTTTATGGTTGTTATCACTTAATATTTCCTTTAGGAACATTACAATGGTATCAGATCCTTGATCTGGCCAAATGTAAGATTATTTATTTCTATGACCCGAGAGGGTAAGTAGAACATCACTTACAAGAGGTATAGGTACAATAGTAGAGAGCAGGAGCTAAAAATTACCCCATATTCAGAGGCTCCAATGTAAGGGGTAAACATTGGAGATAGTGAAAAGGGCATACACCATGTAGGATGAAGTTTACCATAGTAAAAAGTAGAGTTTTTTACTTTTCCTTCTTTTTTCTCTATGGTAAACTTCATCCTACAAAGTAGAAAAGTGCCTTGAATGATTTAGTGAAAGGGCATAATGATGTGGTGAGAGAAAAGGGAGGTAATGAATGAATTGAGGCAACAACGCATTAGAGATAGCCACAAGGAGTTTATTGGAGGTGAGATATTAGGAGTTGTTGTGGATTTTCCTAGCAACTATAGCATGAGTGCTTCAGTGGACACACAAAGCCTCCTAGAGACAACCTTTGGGTTAATTGTAGACCAGTGCCTAGGAAATCTTAAATATAGGAGTGCATTGAAGATTATTTGTGAGGGCAAATGCACTCCCATTGTCACATAATAAAAAGATAATAAGAGGGGCTTGGTTCAATAGGCCTTCATTAAGGTAGACTCAATCCAACACATGGATCCAAATGCAGGGGGTATATTGGGGCAATCTCAAAGAGAAATGTCTTCTTCTAGTGGCCGACACACAACAATGAGATATCTTAATACTGAAGTTGTAGAGATGGTGGAAAGGAGGAGAGGAAGGAGGGAAATAGATGCATAGAGTTGTAGAAAAACATAATCCTTAGCATCAATGTTCTAGCAGAAATATGGAAGAGGAAGGAGGTGAAATGGTATAAACAACAGTATGCTAATTAAGGTTTAATGGCAGATATAACATGGGTATCATTAGCACCAAACAACATGAGTAAATCTGGGCTCACACAGGTAATGTAAGTTAATCCAATAACACAAATAAATTTGCAATTACTACAGGTATTATATGCTATTGAATAACACAATTAAATTTGTAATATAATGCAGGTAATGTTTTCTATTTAGCAGCCTAGATAAATCCATCAATCCGGGAGAAACCAAAACTTCATTACACTATTTGAGAAAAGGGAAACACAAATGAAATGATATTTACCAAGAGGAAACATGCTTCACATTGATCACACTTGGAATCACTAGGGAGTTTCATTAATCCAATATCAGTCCAACATACTAGTCCATAACATTCAACACAAAATCAGTCAAGTCCCCCATGAATGAGAAAATAGACCCAAACTGGCATCTCAGAATTCAGACCCTGCAGGTGAGAAATTCTGGAACCTTTTATTAGTGTTTCTTCCCCCTATTTATAAGAAGAGGGGGAGCTTGGATTACAATTAAAAAATATCTTTGCCAAAGTTCCAACTATTTTCTAGACTCGCTGTCTCGACGTGTAATGCTATGTTGCCCAAAATGATTACAATCGAGATTCGGTCCCTTCTTGGAAATAAGAATAAATTTGCAAAATAATGAAAAGAAAGAGGGAAATAGAAAGATAATGGCGGAAATGTCCCCTCTATTGTTCCTGTGAATGGCCTCTAGTCAAGCCATGTCTCAGTTGTGATGTGCTTCTCCTACCGCTCGACCGGTTCCTGTCACTTTCGCCTTAATAGCATGAATAGTTCGTTCTCTGGACTAGGGAGTGGGTCAACTGTGAATGCATGTCACAGAGTGGGAATGGAGTGTGTCCAGGTAGTCCTTTACTTGGGTATCGGAGTGGAGCTCCATGTCGAGCCATTAAGTCTTCTTGAGCCTCCCATACTATCATTTACTCACATCAGTCGTGCAATGATGCCGTTGAATCCATTTCTGTGGCCTATGTAGTCCTTGGTTTCTTGATACAGAAGCTTCTATAGGATTATCCCATCTTAGTGTGACACTACCCCATGCTTTCATTTAATACCACAGCTATTGACCCATCCACCTTTAAAGCTCTCTACGGTGCTCTCGGGGCCTTGCTATAATCGAGGCTTCTCCCTTTGAAACATTATGAAATCGAGCACTATGATGCCCCTGAGCCCCCTTCAGTTTAGCCCTTCTCTGTGTTTTTGCATAAAAGCACTGAGGGTTGTGACTTGGGGCTTAGCCCTAAGGCGCTAGAGCATTTAGACTCTTATTTGGGGGCCTATTTCCTTTATTGCATAATATCCCGCATACCAATGATTTTCAATGCTTTGCCTTTGATACCACCCTGTGACACCTTGCGACTACGGATTTGTGGAATATGGACCACCCGAGGTATCGCAATCTCAAGATGGGAGAGGGAGAGACCCATCCACTTCTTTTCATAGTGCAGGCCAATTGTCTGGATGCAAACACATTATAAGATGTAACACATAAAATATCGCATCTAGGGAAGTTCCCGCATATCGCAATTGCAAGTTGGAAGGGACTTCGTAGGAGGAGGAAACCTTGATTTGTGCAATTTCTGATTGCGGGATTGATCACATCATTAGTGCCATGTGGCACCTCCTAAGTGGTGACATGTGTCACCAAGAAATGCCCCCATAGAACCTTGAAAAAGTTGAATCATCATGTCACATGTCCTTCGTACTGCCATGTCATCTCCGTACTTCCACATCATGCTGACATCATCTGCCATGTCAATCTATTGGGACCAATAGTATTCTACCACGTGGCCTGTCAAAGGAGAGATAAAAGGCCCGCTTGCCTCCTATTTTTTCATTAATTTCCTTTGTAAATCGGACTCTGCCCTCCCCGATGCTTTAACACTATTGACATATTTCCCCCTGTAATTCCTTAAGGGTGGTCCATCGGGGCCATTGATCGCCGATATGCTTGACTGTTAAGAAGTCCAATATGAGGTATCACGGGACTGTGGGATTGTGAGACTGCGAGATTGTGGGATCGTGGGACTGCAGGACTGCGATATTACAGGATTGCGATATGGCCGATATGCGGGATGCAAGACTGTGGGGTTTTCCCACCATTGACATGTGGGATTTACTATGCCCAAGACCCTCCAATCACTAATATGTGATTTGCGATAAGCCTCACCCTTAGTTATTTTCTCCTTGCTTTCTTGGTTTTCAAAGGGTATCTTTAATATACTTTAACTTCTAATCCAAGAGTCCATTTTTGGACTTCCATATACCGTTGGAAAGCTTATCATGAGAACTATGCAATGGAGTGGGACTGATCAAAATCTGAGAGCTTCTGTGGCTTGGGAAACGACTTCAAAATTCACTGCTTTCCTACACTCTGGGAAACTAATAACTTTATAAAGTAGCAAGTGACAACAAGAGCGTCACACCACATGCATAATGACACCCCTCAGAATAATTCCCTTATCCACCATGGAGTGGCTAGATCCGCCATGCTTACATTTATGGCTTCTTAGAGTGGGGAACTACCTGATGTTAGGGAGATCCTATGGGATATTTTTTTTTAGAGTGGTAGTCCATGGGGGCAAAGCTCTGTGACATGATTAATTTCAAATATTTCTTCAATATCAAGCATAACAACTAAGGAAAGGGAGAAGATGGCTCGTCATGAAAGAACTCAGACTTGCAGCACGGTCATCTACCTCTGACATGCCTACATTTGATGGATCCTCTAAATGAATTGCAAGGGCATGGGTGGAGAATCTAGACACCTACTTCCACCTTAACTAGGTGTCAGAGGTAGATGTGATTAAGTTGGTTTCCTTGCACTTGGATGGGGATACACATGACTGGTGGTTTCATGTATTAGCTACATTGTGGCATGCAAACATAACTTCTTACAAGGAGTTTACTAGGAGGGTGTTGGAGTGTTTTGAGCATAGATACCTTTAGTCATATTTCTGGGAGTTGACACATGTAAGGTAGATAGGAAATGATGAGAAATACATAGCAGAGTTTTTGAGGTTGTTTATGATGGTGTCTAGCCTATTAGAGTCTAGGAGGATCTTCATGTTTGTGGAGGGCTTGGCAGAGCCTTTGTGTGGGCTTCTGAGTTTGAATAGACCTAACTCCCTACAAGACACAGTAAGCTGAGTGAGAGACTTGTGGGGTGAAATCCCCAAGTATAAGGCACCCTTACCCATGAAGATCATTTTCCCTCAGAGACCTAGAGACACTAGACCCTAGCCACAAGGGAATATAACAGGGTGTGGGAAGTTAGATGATGCGAATTGGAGGGACCTCAGGAGAAGGAAGTTATGTTTGACCTGTCAAGAGTCATGGAAACCAAGACATAGGTGCACCAAGGGCAAGGCCCATTATATGGAGGTTTTCTCAGTCAATGAGCTTGAGGATGATGCAGAGCTAGAGAATGATGGAGGTGATGATGGGCATCTAGCTGCTAGAGGAAGGGTGGCACCTCTCCCACCTGGAGGAAATCCTTTCCTACCTATAGGGGGAATCATTGCTTTGCGTCGGGGAATGTTGAAGTATTTGACATTAAGGATCAGGGGCACGATGCATGGACAACATGTGTCAGTTTTTGTGGATAGTGGGGCTACCCATAATTTTTTTGATGCATAGATGGTGGAGAGGAGAGGGATACATAGTGACATTTTTGAGGGATTTTCAGTCTTAGTACCCGGGTACAGGCCTATCCAGTTCACTCGATACATCCCTAGCATGAAAATGACCATGGGGGGCTACTTGATGATGAATCACTTCTCTGTTGTTGATGTGCTAGACACTAACATGGTGATGGGTGTCTAGTGGCTTTACTCTTTGGAGTGTTGACCACAGATTGGAGGAGGTTGGAGATGGAGTTGATGGGGCTAAGCTGGAAGTTAGTAGTGCAAAGGAGCATGCACTCATAACCACCCCAAGTAGTGTGAACTCATAGGATGGATACATATTTGTGGCATGGAGATATAGAGTTGGTTGTGGAGATTTGGATTTTGGAGGAAGGGGCTCAGCCATGGCCACTTCATCCTGATATTTAGGCAATTATGGACAAGTACCCAATAGTTTTTGGAGACATTCCCTAGGACACCCACCAAACCGTGGAGGGCGTACATGCGGTTATCACTATGCCAGTAGACATCCTAAGGCCTATTTGGATGAGATTGAGTGAGCTATAGAAGAGTTATTGAGGTGGGGGCACATCAGGATCAATTATAGTCCTTTTGCTTCTTTGGTGGCGTTGGTGAAGAAGGAGGGGACCCTCCATATGTGTATTGACTATAGAGCTTTGAATAAAAGGACCTTGAATAATTGGTACTCGATCCTATTTATAGATGCGCTAATGGATGAACTCAAAGGGGCTAAATTCTTCACCAAGATAGAACTGTATTCAGGATACCATCAGATTTAGGTCAGGGAGAAGGACATCTCAAAGACAACCTTCAGGTGTCATTATGGGAATTTCAAGTTTTTAGTGATGTCCCTTGGGCTAACCAATGCCCTAGGAACCTTTCAGTCTTGCATGAACCATGTGTTCCACAAGAATTTGCGCAAATATGTATTGGTTTTATTTGATGGCATCCTTATCTACAACAGGACATGGGAGAAGCACTTTCAACATGTGGAGGAGGTGTTACACATCATAGAGGAGTACAAATATATGCCAATATGTCCAAATGTGAGTTCAGGCTCATAGAGATGTTGTATCTTGGCCATATCATTTGGGAGGATGGGGTGTGTGTTCACCAGGAGAAGATAAGGGCCATCTTGGATTGGCGCCATACCTAGGAATGTGACAGAGTTGCATGGATTCCTAGGCATTTGCACTTATTACAAGAGGTTCATGAGGGTATTCTCACAGTTGGTAGCACCCCTGACATATTTGAAGAATAAAGGGGCATTTGAGTGGACACGAGGGGCACAGGAGGCCTTTGAGAACCTCAAGAAGGTTATGAGAAGTTTTTTGGTATTTAATTTTGCAGATTTTTTGCAGCTCTTCGTCATAGAGTGTGATGCCTCTGGAGAGGGAATTGGGGAAATTTTGATGTAGGGTGGACACCCCATTTCTTTTGAGAGTTGGAAGCTAGAGGTGCATGAGAGATTGTATTCCATTTATGACAAGGAGATGTTGGCCATCATGCATGCCTTGGCCAAGATTTGGCAGTAGTTGGTGGGCAACAAATTTAAGGTGAAGAGTGACCACAAAATTCTTTGGTTCTTCTTGGAGAAACAACAATTATAGTAGAGACAATAGAAATGGGTGAGCAAGATTCATGCATATGATTTTGACATAGAGTATGTCAAGGGAAAGCAGAATGTAGTAACATATGCTTTACCTAGGATGCCCATGACACTCTCACTCATGAGCATTGATCAGGATTGGAGGGCATACTTATTGGTTAATTACTCCAAGGATCACCATGTATGTGAGATCCTTGATTGCATCATGAGGGATGACTGGTACATGGTGATGAATGAGGTGATCTACTACAAGGATATGATTTATTTGGTATTGGGATCCCAACTAAGGGAGAAGATTATGTCAATTTCCCATGACTCACCTTTAGTTGGGCATCAGGGGTTCCTCAAGACCTACACAACTATTAGAGAGTGTTTCACACAGAGGGGCCTCAAGGAGGACATTCTCAGGCATGTCTGGGAGTGTGATTCCTATAAGAGGAATAAGGGGGAGTAGACACACCTGACTTGACTATCATTAGAGAAATTTTAAGGTCTAAAATGGTCCTTAAAGAAAAAATGTACAACCAAAATAAAATTTATAAGAACCAATAGGATTCAAGATGATGATTTCAACCATGAGGGGTGATTCGCCATTTTTGGAGTAAACAATTAAAAAATTAAAAGACTACTTTTTCAACTTATCTCCCAATGTTTTTACTCAAATATCAAGTGGAAACACTTGTTGGATGAAAATTTTAATTCCTCATCCAAGGAGTACTAATGTTGGATAATTTCAATGGACCCTACTACACAAAAATTTGAAAATACATGAAAAGACGTTATTGCAATCACGTTTTTCATGTATTTTTCATGTAGCAAGGTCCATAGAAAGTATGCAACATGGGTACTCCTTGGATGAGGAATTAAATTGTGCATCCAATGAGAGTTTCTCCTTGAAATTTAAGTAAAATCGTAGGGAGATAAGTTGAAAATATGAGTTGAAAAAGTAGTTTTTCTTTTTTCCCTCTAAAATTTTATGATGTAATCTAATATTATTTTACTATTTCCACTATTATTTTATAATATTCCTTAGGAGGCTCATTTTAGACCTCAAAATATCTCTAATGTAATTCCTTTACCCATTCCTAAGAGGAAATAGGGGAGCATCTCTATGGAATTCATCACAAGGTTGTCGATAATATAGGGGCAACATTGCATATATGTAGTGGTTGACTCACTGATTAAATTCTCCCATTTCTTCACCATTCCAGCTCGGTACTCCACCTCACAGGTGGTTGAGTTTTTTTCTGAGAGGTATTCAAGTTGCGTGGTCTCCCCAAGACCATAGTCAGTGACATAGATAGCAAGTTTATGGGAGGATTTTGGTAGGAGTTGTTTTGCTTAGTTGGAACTAAGCTCACATCTAATACCAATTTCCATCCACAAACAGATGGCTAGATGGAGATAGTGAATAAGTGGTTGGAGGGCTACTTGCACAACTATGTGATTGGGCATGAACGTGCTTGGGTGAAGTGGTTTCACCTCATAGAGTATTGTTATAAAACTACCTTCCACATGTCCATAGGTATGCCATATTTTCATTATTTATATGATTATGATGCACTAACCTTTTCTAACATGATTTTTGAAGATAATAGGGCCCCAAGGGCCAAGTACTAGATATTAGAGAGCCATGATATACTTAGGGCCCTCAAGGATAATTTGCACACAACTCAAAATCAACATAAGTTATATGCAGTTAGAGGCATAGTTGAGAGACACTTTAAGGTTTGAGACCTAGGCTTCCTAAGGCTCCAATCATACAAGCAATCCAATTTGAAGCAGAAATGGGTAGAAAAGCCTAAGCCTCGCTTTTGGTCCCTACTAGGTGGCCAAGTGAGTTGGGGAGTGTTGACAGTGTTGGATACTGCCAATGTACAGGGGATCTCCCTCATATGAGGTCCCAATTAGACCTCATGCTATTTAGTGTAGGAGTCCCATATGGTTATAGGGTCCAACCACCACTGCAAATGGTTTAGAGGTGTGCCTTAGTTACAACACATACACACGAGATCATGAAACCTCTTTGGGGAAACAAATATGTAAGATTTGTGTGACATCGAATGTAAAGTGTATAGGAAGCTTCCACAGTTTTAAAGAGATACAAGCCTTTGATTAGGGAAGTAACAGTACTATCGTAAGAGAGACCTGCGAGTGAAAGAGAAAGATTTGTTGAGTAACCTCCAAATTAATTCAAAAGATAAGCAACAATCATAAAGCGTGACAACACTCATTCAACAATATCCATATCTAAGAAATGAAATAGTTCATTAGTCTTAGGATGCATTATGCCAACATATATACCTCAAACATATAAAAAACAGTCTTACTACATTCACGATACATGCATGAAAAAGTGTTGGCTCAAGGAGATTCTGATTATTAATGAAAGATTTCAAGTACATTGTTACATTGGTGGAACACTATATCCAATAGTGGAACATGAAACTCCAACTTGCTTTTACAAAAAATTATTTACCTCATATGCAACAAAAGAGAAGCCAAGGAAAAAACTCTAAGAATCCAAGCCCTTTTGTTGGGTAATAAGGACTTATTTATAACAAATGACAATGAATTTTGAGTTTCCACACGACTTTTCAACTTTTGTGATCTATGTGCTTCCAAATAACCTTCATATTTTGTATATGACTTTTTACATTCCATATTTGTCCTTTCACATCCCACATGTGTCCCTTGGACACCATCACATTGAACTTATTGTAAAAGACAAATTACATATAAGACTGTGGATATATAAGACAAAAGTTCTAATAAGAAAAAATACTTTCAAATGGATATATTAGTTGCTTCTTCATGGAGCTCATTGGTAATGTATGAATTCCAAGCTCTGAACTTTGTTGTGATGATTTATACCCATATTGACAGCTCACCCACAAATTGCATCTTTACCTCCAATGTTTCTGACAATATGGATTTGGATCCAGATTGCACACTATTCCATAGCCATGACAGCTTCATGTGAACTTTTGTTGGTGCAATCACATATTACATAATAACGCTCTTAGTAATCTACAAGCCTTGCTATTCTATTGCTTGCTTGATCATCTCGACAAACTGCTTCACTTCTCGCATGATGGTATCCTTGTCTCTTGTCTCCCCAAGTGGACCCATTGAAGGAAACCCATGTTTTTGTACCAGAGTCTCCAAACCACTATGCAGTTGACTATAAGAAGCTAAAGTGTTGGTTGCTTGTTCTCTGAGATGGGTGTAATTCTAGATATGAATTCATAACTATACTCTACCATCTCGATATTAATCTTGTCCTTCTTGACCAACGTTTCTATAACATTTGTGTATTTGGTGCCCCACTCTTGTATTAGATCAACAACTTTGTTTGCAACCTTCAAGAGCTTTAATATTTCTTGAGCTTTATTTTGTATCCCAGGCATAGATGACACTACTTGGTACAAGAGAATCATTTCATCATACAGGTGCTTCATGGTATCCTCCATTGGTCCCAACTCTTCCTGTATAGCTGACTGCCATTCTACTATGTTGAGACTATTTGAATATAAACACTGATTTTCTGTAGTGAGATGCCCCACTTGTTTCTTTTCTAAAACCAATTCCTTCCTCAATTGTGCATTTTCGTTCAAAATATACTCCAAGTTATCCTATGCTACCACGACAAAAGCAACATCATCTTCCGTGACTGCCCAGGGATTCCTTCTGGTGTTTGTAGTTATTACCTTCTCAGTCGATACAAAGACTAGATTCTATGGATCATTCAAGAAGAATATTCGTCTTTCTTGCATGACACTTTCTTCAACTAATCAAAAATGACATTACAGACATCCATGACCCTTTCGTCTGGTGGAGGAGTGATTCCCATCTAATCAAATGGGAGGTGGACGCCCATGAGAGGAGGTTCTGATGGGGAACCTAGCTTACCATCAATGAGTTCAATGGCATCTTCTTCCTCTAACTTTGCTTCTATATCATGGGTTAGTTGTTCTTCTTCCATCTTTTGTGCGGTTTCCTCCTCTTGTGAGTGTCTTTGTTTCTCTTCTTCTACCCTCCTCCTTTCTTCCTATTTATTTCTAAGTAGTTCATCTTGCTTCTTATTCTCCTCCTCTTGTTGCTTCCTTTCCTATTCAACCTTAATAACACTTTTTCTTAATGGATCAACCTTCCACTTTTTGATGCTCTCTGTTGCTAGATCATGCTTAATCCCTTTCCTGGGAGTTGTTGTGCTTGCCTGGGCAGTTGTTTCTTGTGGTTCCTCTCATGTATGTGTATTTGGAATTTTTGGAACTCAAGAGGGATCTGCCTCACTTCCTAGATGAGTCTTCCTTAATGTGTTGTACAATTATTCACCTTTTAATTCTCTGCACTGGTCTTTGGTACATATCCCCAAGCATACCCTATCCTGTCACAATGGTGTATGCACACCTTCCTGGTATCATACCTATGAAAACTCCTAGTGCCAAAGTGTAGGTGATTCAATTCTTCTATTTCGATGTCTGCTACCTTGAGGATCTTTAGATCGCACATTCCAATTCTCAAAGGGAGAATGGGCCAAGGATACTTCTTTAGTTTGTGAAGTTGTGCAGACAATCCATTATTTAACTGATAGGAAACTTCTTGCAGAAGCACCTTGTTAGTCACATATCGTGGCATAACATGGGTGAAGTTTGGCATCTAAATCATATGATATATTTGTCATCTGATGCTGCAAACCAATCTGTGAAGTCATGCAATGCCTCTTTCACCTGGTTGGTCATGCGAGGGGGATCAATCTCATATATCATTTGGAAAAGGATTACGAAGGAATGATCTACCAACTTGTCATATACTCCTTTGAAGATTATCTTTGACACCACCTTGCAATGAAAGTAGACCATAAGCTTGTCTTGTGGGGTCCAATTCTAGTTCATCCCTGGGAATGCATACCATGCATAGATCCCATCCAGTAGATAAGCTGACATGTAAATTTTTGTTGCTTGATTTTCTTGCAATGCTGCTTTGGCCTGTCCAACATGTCACTATAATTCAAAGGAAATGATATCTACCCAATTGAATATTTTTCCTTGTGATACAACTATTTTGAGCATGCATATCCAATTCCCTTCGAAGACTGCTACAATTTTCCACCCAGCAGCCTACAACACGTAGAAATAAGGTACTGATAGACCTCCCTCAACATTCTAGTTCGGTAAACTATGCTCGGTCAGTGTCGGTATCTGGCAGGATCTTGATACTAGGACTTGATGATTTCACCTATGTTGATATTACCCCATCTAGTATAGAACATGGTGTTTGGATACTCTTTGTATCTCAACATCTTATAATAATTACGTATGTCCTATACATAATAAGTAGAAACCTCGCCACCGCTTTCACTATGAAGCACCAAATTTGTATCATCCATATGAGATAGGATCCATTGAATGACCTCTGTACAAGGAATCACCAAAAGCCTACATGAAATCCTATGTATCCTGGACCACTTAATGTTGATACAAACATCCCTATCTTCTAGATCTTGGGGAAACTGCTTTTGCATGAATGTGTCTTTAGTGTCCTTCCATGAGACTTCAACAAATTTATCTATAAAGAAATATGTATATGAAAGGATGGAAATGATAGGCTTTACAACTTCCATTATCTCTTCAACACTCTCTTTTGAAACTTCTTATGAAGTCACACGACTGGTAGTGGGAGGCGTTATTCCAACAGTTGATGAAAGAGTAATGGGACTTGTAGCTAGAACACCTCCATATGGAAGGAAACTCATGGCAACAAAAGATTAGCTTCAAGAAATTCCTTATTGAAGCAATGACTCAACAAATAGTGTTCAAACTTAGCTAAGAGTGTAATCCTATCAAAAACCGCATCAAGACAAAGGAGGGTGCATGTCAGAAAAATAGTGAAGTGTTAAGGCTCGATGAGGCTTCAAGATGTGTTATTCGCTCAAGGAACGGGAGAGAGTGACCTCAACAACATAGGACATAAGAAAAAGGACAAAGGAGGGTTCATTGTTGATCGTGAGTGCATACGTGCTCAAGACAATTGGAGAGGGCACAAGGCGCAAGTCGAGGGTTGAAGGGTTTAGGCTTGAGCCTTCCCAATGTATTGTGCACTCAAGAGGGACCAAGAATGGTAAAGAATGCAAGCTAAAGACTGAAGGGAGCATGGAATTGCTTCGTGATGTGCCATGTGCTCAAGGAGGGTGCAATTTCTGAGAACATTAATGGATTTTCACTCCGTATAGTGATTTGAAAGAAACTTAGTTATTTTAGGTGTAGTTTTTGAGGCTAGCGAGGCCTTCCCTTCCAGAAGTGTGCTCTTTATTGAAATGGATTAAGATCAACTAAACAAAGACCAACAACAAGATAAGATCATAGTAATACTAAGAAAAAGATCTGCAAGTACTTATAGGCTTTGTCATAATCATGACCAGAAGGTGAAAGGTCACAAAATGTGAAGAGTCACATGAAAACTACTTGTCATAGTAGGAAGACACTTGTATTACAAATAATGGGTAAAAATACTACAAAATAAACTGAAATGGATTGAACTAGCAACAAAGAAAACAAGAATGATGGAAAAAACACCAAAAGAAAACAAGAAATGTGACATGCAAAAATTACTTGTAAAGAATATCAATGAGGAGCTCTTTGATTCAAAGAGGTGCGCTCAACCCAAAATGAGAATGATTGTGTGAAAGAAATGATTAATTGGGTTGATTATAAAGAGATTACATGCAAAAAAAAGTCCATGCATGCTCACCACTTATCGTTAGATGAGTGAGTTAGTTAATTGAAGTGAAGTGGGCTCCTATTTTCTAGGAGTGCATGCATATGCAAAAATAAAGTGCACGCATGAGTGTGCGGAGGTCACATTTCTTCTTAACACAGAGTGAACTTGGCTTGGAGGGCACATTCATCGAGCTGAAAGAGTGCACTCACCTAAGGTGCGATCACTGAGCTAAATGAGTGCACTTAACTAGGGCACAGTGCTAGACATCATGGAGTGCGCTCTCTATTAGTTGAAGTGTGCTTTTCTCAAGGAGGGCATAGTTTCATCCAACAATGGCCTTTTTTGAATGCTGTGTCAAAAAAGTGTGTTTTCTTTAGAAAATACATGATTTTCCACTTTTGTGTGTGATGCATGTCAACAAAGCTAGTTACTAAGTCGAGAAAAAATAGGCCTTTTCCTATCTTTAGATAAGATGATGCAACACTCCTAAAGATAAGATGACGATACTTGGAAAAATTTGACTTAGGAGGAAACAAAAATTAGGGATAACACAACGATAGTCAAGAAAATAACATGATGACACTAGGGAGCTTGGAATGAAAATTCATGTCAACTCGAAAATTAGATTAGGCATGAATTTGGGAGGGTCAGTGTCACAGCAAAAACACTTAGTGACACACTGTGACAACCCTAGATTATTTGTTTTGGTTTCATTTCATGCACAGAGTCTCAATTTTTCAGGAAGTATTGATTCATTCAGTGAGTCACCTTGGTTCCCCATTTTACCCTGTTAGAGATATAGTCTTCTCTGTTTCATTACTTGACATAACACAACACAAAACTAGCCATGTCATAATAGTTTAGATGAGAATAAGGGTAATATATAATTATGAGTTAAAGATAATTAGAATTTGAGTTTTCATCTTTGGTTTGCTCCGCTACCAACAAGCTTGGATAGTACCTCGACAGAGTCACTTTAGGAACACAAGTGTTGCTTTTCTACCAGTCAGCCTAGATAGTACCCCAACGAAGTTGTTTTGTTCACCTCTCTACATATAAATCCTTTCTCTTCTTTCACCCTTTATTTATTTTCATTAATAAGACTGTGCTTAGGCACTTATTATTTTAAATGGGGTGGAAGAGGGATCCCGACTTATTGAGATCATAAGAGGTTTCTCCTTTAGAGACAAGTTTATAAACCTATGATGGTAGCTATCTCACTAAATATTTTCCTCTTATCTTTCTCTACTTAAACAAATGGGTAATAAAACACCATCCAATGAACAAAAACTGTGTAGGAATGGGAATCCTACATATATATGGGCATCACGGTTCTACTTATGGTTTCCTAGCTAAAAGGATCGTATTTTCCATCCAAAAATCATTTAATTTAAGGATATATAGACCAAATCAAAGAAAAGGGTGATAAATTAAACAAGGTTTGCATGCTACCACAATTTTCCTTCCCAAAAGATAGCCACTTTGTCTTGAGACCTGAGACCAACTTTCATGCAGAATTTATTAAGGCGAAAAAACAACTAAAGCAACAATAAAATAGAACGTGCAATGGGAAGAATGCAATGCATCTAACTAAATGCAACCTATCCTAACCTAAAATAAAATATATATGATCGAGGTTGACTGAAATGGAATTTCCAATGTAACGATAGAAGCTTTTCCAGACATTTAAGTCGAAAGATGTGTTTGTGTAGAATCAACATAATATATAGGCATTGAAAAATATAAACAACCAAAACATACACACTGACACATAGAATAATAAGGTGCAAGCATAGCGGTGTGACACACTTGACTGCTCTATCAAACGAAAAAATCCACAACAAAAACATTTCTGAGGTTCACAACCATGCAAGACTTGATTGAATGCAAGAAGAAACATGTCACGAGCCATGTGTCCTAATCGATAGGATTATTTAAGCCAATCTACAATAGGGTCATAGAAACAACATTTTGGAAAAACTTGGAAGGCAATATTAACTACAGTCATGTCCATATTATAAGAAAAATCAGTATCTGATACAGATTGACCACAATTTGTACTTTTATGTGGGTGGAACTCTTCCATAGATGATAAAGGAGAGATGTCAGATGTGGAACTCTTGCAGGAACCTGACATAACGTTATGTGTTGGTTGAAGTGTCTTGTTATGTGGGTGGAACTCTTCCATAGATGATAAAGGAGAGATGCTAGATGTGGAACTCTTGTAGGAACCTGGCATAACCTTATGTTTGGGTTGAAGTGTCTTGTTTACTGGACAAACTCCAAATTCTCAAAAGATTGAAATTTTAACTTAGAAAGCACGATCAATTGCTTTTCAGGACAACATTCATTATTACATTCATCGCGGACCAAACCAGAATTATCCACATGACAAGATTCGTGGAAAATTTGGTGTCCATCAGATAGATTTTCAATATTTCAACAAAAAATTTCAATGATAAGCATGTCATCCTCTTGAGTGAAGGTAGATATACTTGAAATAAAATCATCAATGATTGCATCAGAATCCATTTGAAACTTCTACAAATCCAAATATTCTTATGGGACCCAATATTCATCCATAAAATTAAGACAATCATTGCTATGCAATTCAGAAGGAACGAGATGATTAGGATAATGGTTGACTATGACTTTAGCTTGATTAACGGGTTGAGTATCGATAAGATAATTATCAACATTCGAGGATAATTGATTGACAGAGTCAGGAAAATCATCATTTGAGGAAAGAGATGAAAGAAAAGTTAATTCCATGTCAACAAATTGATCTTCCAACTTTCTGATTAGAATAGGATCAACACATAGAACATCAAAAGGAGGGGGGAAGGAATAAAATGAATATTAGATTACTCTTCTGGACATTTAAATTCTTCTTGAATAGGAATACATGATGAATCTATTTCGAAAGTTTTCCTTGAAATCATGGCTAAGAATCCAAAATTTTCATCCAAAAATTCCCAATCCACATCCTCATCTGGAAATTCATATCAAATATGAATAAATATGTTAGCAAATTTCTCAAGAGATTCATTTGATTCCATTCTAAGTTGATTGATTTCATTAATAACATCATAATATTCATACTAGTAAGAAAAACAACAAAGTTCGTTAACCATTTGTTTAAACGAAGAGATAAAAGAAATAGTTAAAGAATAATACCAATGCTTAGCATGACCATCTAATGTAAGGGTGAGAAACCTCCCAAGAATATCCTTAAAATAAACACCACTTGAAAAGAAAAATTGAACAAATTTGATTATGTAATCAAGGATGGTTGTTGGACCCTTTCCATCAAATTTTAAATGTGACAAGTTATGTAAAAATTCCATGGGGAATGAAAGATCTAAGACTTTCAAAAAACACCTTGGGATTATGATCTGGGCTGAAGCCATTAAGATAAAATATTCAAATAGAATCTATGAGCTCAGCTTGTCATCTCTACCTCCTTCTAGTGCCAAGATGTTGACGGTGTTGGATGCAACCAGCATACAGGAGGTATCCCCGATATGAGGTCCAAATTAGACCACACATTGTTTGGTGTAGGAGTCCCATAGGGTTATAGGGTTCGACCACCACTACGAATGTTTATAGATTGTCTTTATTACAACACATAAGCAAGAGATCATAACACTTCTTTGGGGCAACAAGTGTGAGCTTTGTGTGACACCAAATGTCGAGTGTACATGAAGTTTCCATGTTTGTAAAGAGAGACAAGCCTCTAATTAGGGAAGTAATAGTAAAATCCTAAGAGAAACCTGCAAGGGGAAGAGAAGGATTTGTTGAGTAACTTGCAAAGTAGTTCACAAGAAAAACAACAATTATAAAAACAAAGTAAACTATCAAGCGGGAATTGTAAACTCAAAAGGATAACTTTAGCTAAAAAACCTCAAAAAAACATGAAAAACAACCTGAAAACGAAAAGTGTTAATGTTAGAATATTTTTTTTGTAAAATTTCAACATTTTTTGGAAATGACAGTGAAATCCAATTATTTTTGTGCAAAAAAAAACCCTGAAAATGAAAAATGTTGATGCTGAATAATCTATTTTTTCTTCAGGTTAAATTTTGAACATTTTTTAATAATGATGTTTAAGATAAAAAAAAATCATGACTCCAAAAAACCTTAAAATTTTAACGATTTTCAGGCATGACATTAAAGATAAAATATCAAGTCTCTAAAAAGCCTTAAAATTCCAATGATTTTTAGGCATGACATTAACGATAAAATATCACGTCTTTGAAAATCTTTAAAATTCCAACAATTTTCAACCATGATGTTAAAGAAAAAATACTTATAACTGTTTTCAACCATAACATTAAAGATAAAGTATCATGACTTAGAAAAACGTTAAAGTTTTGACAAATTTTCAGCCATGGAATTAAAACCAAAGATCGTGACTACAAAAAGCCTTGAAATTTTCAACATATTTCAACTATGACATTATGTAATTTGTTATGACCAAAAAAAAATAAAAAGTGAACATCTGAATGAAAGAATCATTATACCAAGAGTAATTTCCTTTTTAAATGCTAAAATTATAGCGATTTTAAAATCTTAGCCTAAGACAATTTAACACATTACAACACAAATTTAAAAATCAACCATCAAATTGACACGTGCTGTAGGCACACTTGACTCATTGTAATAAAAACTTAAAGACCAACATGAAATTGACACATTGTAGAGGCAAATTCAATCCATTATAACGAAAACTTTAAAATTAACTATCAAATTGATACATAATGGAATCAGGTTATTAGTCAAAGATTGACACAAACTATGAAGAAAAAAATAAAAAAAATAAAGAAATAAATACATAAATAAATAAAAATGAAAAATACAAAAGAAAACAAAACTTA